>MEHQ01001659.1:48831-111122 GCA_008828725.1 Saccharina japonica | reverse complement strand
CATCCCAACCACGTAGCAATCGGAAGCACGGTTAGCAGCAGCAGCAGCCCCAGCAAGAGCAACAACAAAACGCAGCAGCAGAGGGGCAGAAGCAGCAGCTCCAACTTGGGCAATGCGCTGCTGCTGTGGGCTGTATATTTGATGCAGTCCACGCGTGCCACTGCCATCAAGTGCTACGCTTGAAGCCCGTTCTATACCCCAATCTCCCAACGTCGAAGCTCGGCATACAGTTTAGATAATCGGCAACCTCGCGTAGTGCTGCTGCAGCTGCTGCTGCTGGTACATCACTGTTTGAATACAATTAGAGCAGCGATGGATTCGAGATGTCGCGTTGAAGTCCGTAAATAAGATGCATGATACCACGATGATACGAGTACTTTCTCAGGCGAGCAGTCGGAGCTTCTCCCACTACACGAAGCTGCGCAGAGCGTGCCATAGCACCGCCTCGGCGGCGCCTCGAACCCCACCGGCGCGACTTGGTGACAATATAATCTATCCTTTCGCTCCGTACTCTCCGCGATTGTTATGTTGTGTCTGCAGCCGTTCATGGTGGGTGTGAGATGAGTGCGTTGTTTCACTCCAGAGAGCCAAAAGGACTAGATGGATAACATGAATGTAGAGAAGACTGCTGCTGCAGCCACAAATAAATACCGGTACCATGTACCTTGTATAATGTCATAATGTGTGTCTGTATTGCATACATACCCGATTCCCCGGTGTCGAGGCCGCACCGATCACCGTCGGTATTGTAGTCGAGGGTATACCGGTACCCGGGGTATGTTTGGGTAGGCGTACCGAACTTACCGAAGTGTCGGGTACCGGTATTGGAAAAATACCGAACTTACCGAAGTGTCAGGTACCGGTATTGAAAAAATACCGAACTTACCGAAGTGTCGGGTACCGGTATTGAAAAAATACCGAACTTACCGAAGTGTCGGGTACCGGTATTGAAAAAATACCGAACTTACCGAAGTGTCGGGTGCCGGTATTGAAAAAATACCGAACTTACCGAAGTGTCGGGTACCGGTATCGAGGCCATACCAAACTTACCGAAGTGTCGGGTACCGGTATTTACCGAGAAAATACCCCCGGTACAGTTCGGTACGTACCCTACCGAACATACCTTTGCCTACAACGTGAGGAATTGTGTCTCCTACGATGGTTGTTTGCGGATATTGACGACCAGAGCGCGAACCGGGGAAGCGCTTTGTTGTTTATATTTTGTTTTGCGTACTTCGATGCATCACAAATCACCCATCGCTCGGGATGTCTGTTTTAGTGTAATTTTTCATATATATGTGTTATTAATAATTATTTCACCTTATTGCCATCCACTTTTATTGGAGGTCGCATCTCCTCTGGGAGAAGCACGACACTTTTTTTTTTTTTGTCATGCATTTTATGTGGTTGCTTGATTGTTGATTTGCTTCAATATATTTACTTTTTATTATTTTTTCTTTTCGCTTTTTTTCTTTTTTCTCTTTTTTTTCTCTTGCATGCACCTGGATTGCTAGCAGGGTAGGTCTTGCCTGTCGTACGAGTATATGGCGTTGCATTGTCTGCTCTGCTTACAGCACTGAGTGTAGTATCTCTGTGTCGTAGTTTTGTGACCACAGAACTGGTACATTTTTAGGATGAAGAATCGGCACGGACACTGGGTGTGCTGGATGTCGACGGGTAGAAAGGAAGGTTTAATGTGAAGAACACACACTACACACAGTACCCGCGCCAACTGCTGTTGATCTGGAGATATGCAAGGTGCCAGTAGTACTTGTTACAACAGGTACCACAGGTATGTGGCGACAAACCCAAGACAGATATACTTCATCGGTATTGCAATGCACTGTAGACACTTCAACGCCATGACATCGTACTGGATACGTCAGGAATGGAGGTGGGCACCGGTGGGAAATATTGGTTTAAACCGATATATAAAAACACAGCAGGCGTGTAAGAGAAAATATATTTTTGAAAAAACAAATATGCGTTTGTTTCGCCTGTTTATACCGGTTAACCGAATAACGGATACAACCAGGCAAAAATCGGATACAACAGGAAAACCGGTTTATACCGGTAGCACCGTACCCATTTAAAACAGATTATCTACCGAATAAAACCATCACCAGTATTACTACGAGTAATAGATACACAGCAGTGTTATTATACCTGGTATATGGTATATTGCATAATACGTACCAGGGCATTAATTAGTGGGTCGGGGTCTGTTGCGCGCAGCGCAACAGGCGACTCAAGGAGTGTTGCGCGCACCGCAACACGCCTGAGGCGCGTGTTGCGCGCCGCAGGCGCCGCAAGCCCCGACCACCCCCCCATACGTGTGTACATCAACCATGTCCTAAACAGCTGATGCCCTGCTGACGTGTTATAGTTGTCATACTTAGTATTATTCATCGAAACATGAATCATAACAAGGTATACATAAGTTGCACGTACGAAATCTATCTGTAAAATGTATTTAACTTTATTTACTAGGGATGAGAGTCGGTTTCATTTCACGACTAATAACTTGTCGCTAGTCAGCGAAGCCGACTAGCTGACTTTAGTCGGTGAGCGAAGCGAGCCAAAAAAAGGGGAGCCGCCGCCGCCCCCCCCCCCCCCCCCCCCGGGCCGAGGGGGGCCCGCTGGAGGCGACCCCGGAGGGCTCGCCGGAGGTGCCTCCGGAGGATCTCGCGGAAGGCGCCGCCGTAGGCCGAAGATACGCTATTTATCTCCACTTTACGGAAGACAAGCGCAAACAATATGACCTAGATTCACATACGTTTCGAACGAAAAACACAAAAAAAGAAACAAAAAACGTTTACACAAGAAATTCCCAAAAAACGAGAAGTACAACGCATGTACCAGGTAGATCTACCCCGGACTAGAGGAACGTGACAGCAAATAATTGTTTGAGTCGCAATACTACCTGGCGGGGATACGAGCGAAAAAGCGAACTCATCACCAAGATAGTGGTGCAAAAAGTATCCCCAGAAGAAAAGGTCTAGCATCCCTCCGTGATGTTATTCGTTTATTAACGTCTCTCCCAACCTTGCGCGAAACGCGCGCGTCGATGACGACGGCAAGTCCTAAAACCTCCCACAGCGGGTTGTTAGATTCAAGCGGCTAGCTGCGCCTCTGCTCATTCATGCTTCACACGAGCCGCCTTTACCGCAATTCTGAACTATTAAATAGGATAAAGTATAGAAATCGGGGACTTGGTTGTGGCCCGCATGTGGTTCTAGTGTTATGATACCGAATATTTCGAAAAGCGATGAAAACACTACTTTAGGCACTAACCTAACCCTAACCGCAACTCCAATCCCGACCCCGACCCGACCCTTACGAGGTTTGTCTCTAAAAAATCAGGGTTTTTGTTTTTTTAACTGGTCGAACACACCAAAAGCTATATAAGAAAATATTTCCCGATTTCCATACTTGATCCTAGATACTAATTCAGTAATGCGGTCAAGGCTACTGCTTCACGCGGTAGAGCACCGTTTCGGGGTCGCGTGCACTCGCCAAAGTGGTCCGCGGGCCGATAATGGCCACAACTTCGCCGACGGGATCTCCGTCCTCAGGTTTGGCATTGGGTGCGGCAGGGCTGACGTCGACGGCACCGTCGAGAGGTATGGGCTGTTCCGGCATGTGTGCGTGTGTGTGTGTGGATCTCCCGCTGTGCGCTGCTGTGTCACAGGGCATGTGAGGGTATCCGCAGCCCACAGCAACTCACGTTAAAAACTGTACCCCGCATTAAAAAAGCCTTTCTACAGGTATGGAATCTCATGTTTCTTCCTGGGACCAGCTCGTATATCAGGAAAATCTCTGAGGTGGCGACCAGTTGCACGCTGACACTCGAAACACACCTCGGGCTGGTGTAGACGAAGAGGATGGACGCACATTCGTCTATATTGGTAATATCTGGAGCTTTTAAAGGCGGAATAACATGTTTTTGGGCATCTTTCTTGCTCTTTGGGCGAGGGAAAGACTTGTCTCACGTTGATTTAGACGCATTTATAACGTTCCACTGTGTTAGGATATGGTGCGCACAACAACGCAACCCCCAATTAATTTCATTCAGCAACCGTCGAGAAATGTCCATCCGAAAATAGCCTCTTGCCCGGTTGACGGTCTACATGAAATCTCATTTTGTGATGGAAAACAAAAATAAATACGAGGGCAGTACGACTACGTATGATGAAGGGAAGAAGAGAAGAGCCGGTCGGGCCAGGATGGAAAATAATCTAGAACGCACAGGACAGGCGATGCACGAGGCTTGGGCCGTCGCACGCCAGGCGACCGCTATCGAACGCGGTGGCCTCACCGCGGCCGAGTCCATCCGCGATCGGGCGGTGAAGGAACGGAACAAAGTCGCGCGGAAGCCTCTGAGACGAACGCACAGCTCTCAAGCGCAGCTGCTCAAATTCGCGAGCACCAGTCCAACATAAAGCTGCAACTAGACCTCCGTCGTGAGTCAAACGCGGTGCTAGCCATCACCCGGGCTGAGCTATGCGACCAGCAAAAACCCGCGCGCAAGCAGGAGGCGAAGCTAGCTGCATCAGACGCGCGTGCACAGCAGCTGGCGCAAGACTTGGGCACCCGAGGCGATGACTGAAGATGGGTAAAGCTGCAGCAGGGACCCTAGCTGGTTCTTCAGAAGCCTCAGCTTGATGCAGGCCCGTCTCCCCAGGGGATGCACTGGCCTGCTGTGGGCCATCGAGCTCAATGTTAATACAGCAGTCAAGTGCGGCCAGCTCACGCTCAAGCGTCCGTGTGTTGCAGCTCTGCGCTCTGCCCCCGGTGACGTGTAGCAAATAGGGATGTACATCAACTCATAATCACGTGTTGATTATGATTATTTTTGGTGATTAATTTTAATCACGTGATGTGATTAATTCTTGTTGATTGTTGATTATAAATCAACTAGTCATGATTAGTTGATTATTGCACAAAATCATGATTAGTTGATTTATTTATTTTTTTAAAGGGGTGTTTTGTGGTGTAACGGTAAAAAAATGTGCCTCCGGCGCACAATGCTACAAATGAACTAATCAATGATTAGTTGATTATATAAATTAATCATGATAAGTTGATTACTTTTGAGTAAAAAATAGGCGTTTTGTGATGTAACCGTGAAAACCATCCATAATCAACCGATAATCATGATTATTAATCACATCAACGTGTAGTTGATTGTGTTGATATTAATCAACAATTCATGATTAAATCAACACGATTTTGACAACTTAATTAACAATCAAATCAACCCCAAAAAAGAGTTGATGTGCATCCCTAGTAGCAACCCAATCCGTGTACGATACCATGCAGGTAACGCAGCAACTCAAAACATGTTTTGCTCGTACGAGTAAACGAGGAAGGTACGGCTGTCTCGCCGTCGGAAAAAAGGAATCCACGAAATCTGAATAGACTTTTAGTGTGAAATTTGAGTTTTCCCCCCATCGCTGATTGGCTGATCGTGAAAGTTGTTTTTTCCTGTTTAAAGATCCCCGGACAAACTAATGGCGAATTTTTTGTCTAAAAAACAGTCCTACCTCTAACTACAGGGGTCCGCATTTGACTTTTCCCAAAAAATATGAAAAGTAAAAAAAAACAATTTAAAAAAAACGAAGAATCACGAATAAAAACGAACAGCCCAGAATGAAGATACGTATCAAAAACCAAAGGCATTTTATCCAAACGATTGACATGACGAAAAAGAGATCCTGAGCGGTAACACAAGATACTGGAGCTCCCTTCGACCCAATCCCGACGTCATTTGAGCCCTTGTGGCCGGCACACTGCTCTCCGATCTGCCGGCAAGGCGTGTGTCTCCGAGCTGCTGCAAATCTGCAAATCGCTCGTCCCGAGTACGCCCTCTAACAAAATTATTGGGGCTCGAGCCAGCATCTTAGCCGAACGAAGCCATGGGTGGCAGGCCCGCCCCAACCTACAGGGTCATTGTAACGTCGGCCGTTTCAAATTCCGTTGCTTGTATCGCTCGCGAGGTCAATCTGCTCGTACTCGTTCGGTGCAGGTACTGCTGTATGAAAGCCGCAAATTACGAGTACTCGAACCAAAATATGTACAATAATATCGTTCTGTCGATCGAGGAAACTTACACAGATTCTGCTGCTTGTAGGTGCAGCTCGTGCTCGATCTAGGGAAGACGGGCGCAAGGGACATTTATCGTGGCTGTTGTCCTCTATTAGAGGGTTCGAGGAGACCAATCGGCGACGCGAATGGTCTCGCCCTTCAGAGGTAGGGCTGCCCTCCGTCCAAATTCGCCAAGAGAGAGATGTACCCCGAAAATCTCAACAGAGCAAAACAAGGACCAACTTCGAACTGCAGCTCGTTCTCCCTCGACAAGGCACCCCATGACCAGCTTCAGCCTCTTATGTGGTCTCTTTTACCTCGGGAGGCGGCCTCACGTCGTCGCAGCCAAAAAGAAGCCTCCATCAGCGAGGTTTCAGCCTCTGATCTACGAGGATGATTTAGACGAAAACCGACGCGCCGCGACTCCACTCACTTCTGATCCGAACGAGTACGAGCAGATTGACCTCGCGAGCGATACAAGCAACGGAATTTGGAACGACCGACGTTACACTGACCCTGTAGGTTGTGGCGTGCCTGCAACCCCTGGCTTCGTTGGGCTAAGATGCTGGCTCGAGCCCCAATAATTTGTTAGAGGGCGTACTCGGGACGAGCGATTTGTAGATTTGCAGCAGCTCGGAGACACACGCCTTGCCGGCAGATCGGAGAGCAGTGTGCCGGCCACAAGGGCTCAAATTACGTCGGGATTGGGTCGAAGGGAGCTCCAGTATCTTGTGTTACCGAGCAGGCCTTATTTTTCGTCATGTCAATCGTTGGGATAAAATGCCTTTGGTTTTTGATACGTATCTTCATTCCGGGCTGTTCGTTTTTATTCGTGATTCTTCGTTTTTTTTTGTTTTTTTTTACTTTTCATAATTTTTGGGAAAAGTCAAATGCGGACCCCTGTACTACACTGCTTTTGAAAACGAGAGATATCTGGTCGAAACAAAGGCGAGTGTGTGCTTTCAGCGCGATAATGGATGCACGTAGGTTGGCTAGACTATTATGGTTGCTTACCAAGAACTCCTTGAGAATATATGCGTGACTCACTGTCAGCGCAGCAATGGATTCACATAGGATGGCTAGACTATTATGATTGTCTACTGTTAACTCTTTGAGATTACATGGGCGACTCGCTTGCAGAATTCCTCCGTAAAACAGAGGCCGTGCAGATGTCAAAGCCGGCGCCCGTAAAGAAGTGTGTCGCCCCCCCGGGATGTGAGACGATATATAACAGGAACAACCGATGGCAGCAGCCGGTTGGAGGATGCTTTTTCGTAGAAGGTGGATTTTATGTTTTTTTCGTTTCTGGCAGAGCCGTGGGTTGTGTGGAGTAACCGGAGATAGATGGGCGCGATATTTTGCTGTGCGGGGAGTGGGCAGGGTAATCGGGTTGGAAGGCAACGAAAACCGGCTTCCCGCTTACTGGGTGAAGGATCAACTGCAACCTTATGGATTCCCTCGCAGGGTTTACAACGCGATCTTCGGGCATGCAATGGCTCTAGTTCAATTAGGTCGCCCCGGTGGTCTAACTGGTAGCCACGAAGCTTGTTGGGCCGGATGTCGAGGGTTCGATTCTCCCCATGGAGGTTTTATTCTCAAATGACACCGTCTGTCGAGAGCGTATATTATAGCGTGGGGTGCAAATTCGACGAGAGTTGACGAGGGAAGAAAGTGCTAAAATATGCTCGCGATAAAAATGCAAGGCAAGTACCGTAGTGGGGAAAGAGGGAGAGGAGCCTACTTTGTGACCCCGGATCTGAGGTACGACTATTATGGGGAGGGAGAAGGACGGAAGTGCGAAGATAATGAATGGGACGGGAAAAGTTGTTTTGGTGTTGTGTACGTCCAAGAATCACACGATGAAATATTTCAGTAACCCGTCGAATGAGTCCCGGGAGAACCAAGGGACAAGCCGGAGAGTAGTTGGGAGAGTATTGGGTTGTGCTGTGCTTTGTTTGCTGGGGAAGAAAGCCTACAACCCTGAACTCGAACGGAAGAAGCGATGCTCTATCATTGACGATGGGATGAAGGGATTATGTGCTTGCGCGAACCAAACTTTAACAAAGATCGTCACATCGTCGACACACATTCCGTGCACTTTTGTTTTCTTTCTTCCACGTTCCTTTTTGTGTCGATGGCCGCCACTACCCGTAGCCAATACCAAGCCCCTGTTGAGGACGGATAATGAGCGATAAACACTATTGTATTGGCCTCAGGCGCGGCTCACGGTGGGCCCTCACCTGCTGGACCAGGGGTGCAGTCATGGCCGGGGGGGGGAGGGTGGCCAGTACCCGCTCGGCGTTACTCGCAGGACACGAATATATTTCAATAAGCTCATTGCTGATGCACCCAGAATATTACCTACCGGGCATTGATTAATGCTGCCAGTGCCCCGCTCCATGATTTTGGGAGACGATAAGTGCTCACCGCGGGGCAAAGATGTAGGGAGACATGTCAATGTCAAGCTGTCTGTCTGTCAAGGCTGTCTGTCAAGGCAAATCCAGCTGTCTAGACATATGTCCCCAACCCCCCGGACAGAAAAAGCCTCCTAATATTTGCGGAAACCCTTGTATATACATATATATATTTATTTTTTTACGAGGCTATTTAAAAAACGCTATTTTCAAATCATCGATATTCTGCGGTTCAATTCCAATTTTTCATGTAGATCGGATTCGGAAATGTAGGAAAATGCCGAAAAAAACACAATACAGGAAAACATGAGGATCTATACATTATTGTCAGGCGTTTTTGAAAAAGCGGGGATTTTTCCGTAGTGTCCCCTTTTTTTGCTGTCAAGGCTGTCTGTCAAGGCGTTTGCCTTGACGCTGTCTGTCAAGGGGTGAAAGTGCTGTCTCCTGACATCTTTGCCGCTGGGGTTGTCACGGTATAATATAGGTTAACCAGGTACCGAAATCGCCGGGGCCTGAATACCTGCGAGTACTCCCATAATGTGTGGCCAGATATCGCGGGTGCCGTTTGGTCACAACTCCTCAGGGGGTAAGGCCTCTAACATATAACCCGAAGTTGAAATCCTACAGAAAAAAAGGACACATTGAATAAATAAACTGACAACTTGATATAGTGCATAAACCTTAGGCGATACACGGATCAAGAAGGCAAGCAGATGATAAACAAGTTGCTGGGTGATAGAGGCGCGGACAATGTCGGGAGATATATGAAATACGTGGAGAAATTCAAAGGGCAAAACAAAATAAAAGCTGTAGCAGAAACAACGAGTTATGTCCAACACTGGATCTCGCCTTTGGTAGCACAATGTGATATCCCGCCCTCGTTCACTTTGCCAGTATATATCTGGTGGAGCAAGAGTGCTACTACGAGGACGAATGTCACTGCTACGCCCCCGTGACAAGATGTGAAAACAATTGATACAACAGCGGCAACGGTTCCAACTGTAAACCAGCACTGAAGTCGAGCTGTATTCAAATATCGCGGGTGCCGGTTGGCCACAACTCCTTAGCGGGTAAGGCCTCTAACACATAAACTGAAGTTTAAATCTTAAAGAAAAAAGAGAAGGATTCATTGAATAAATATACTGACAACTTCATAAAGTGCATAAACCATACGAGTAGGCGATGAACGCATCAAGAAAGCAAGCAGATGATAAACAAGTTGCTGGGTGATAGAGGTGCGGCCCACGTCGAGATATATATGAAATACGTGGATAAATTCGAAGGGCAAACAAAATAGAGCAGTAGCAGAAACGACGAGTTCTGTCCAACACTGGATCTCGCCTTTACAGCACAATGTGCTATCCCACCCTTGTTCACTTTGACAGTATATATCTCCTGGAGCAAGAGTGCTACAACGAGGACGAATGCTACTGCCACGCCCCCGTGACAAGATGTGAAAACAATTGATACAACAGTGGCAACGGTTCCAACTGGAAACCAGCACTCAAGTCGAGCTGTAATCAAATATCGCGGGGGATAAAACGCGTTTATGAGATGATGTGGTTAAAGCTCTCGCATTCTGCCCTCGTTATGACCTTGGCGTACGATTTGATGAGCTTGTACGGTGTATTGTACTGGACAAAACAAAACGTGCATACAACGAACATACCAAAATGACCTCTGAACTTGCTCGATCTCTTGCTTTTTTTGTTTTATACGTGGTTGCTCGTTGGGCGTAAGCGAGGTATGTTGTTCGCTGATGCGGATCTCGACTTGATGGGGTTGGGGTATACCGTCGTCTAATGGCCGTATCGGTCTGTCTTTAGTACGCCAGAATCAAAACATCATAGCTACGCTACCAGAAAACAGTAAAAACCAACGTGATATTTGTTGTTGTTGATGTTGTCGTTGTTTATGTTCGTCTTTTTTGTTATTCGTCGCTTCTCCTGTATGGTCGCAAGGTCAACTTGTTTGAGCTTTCGCGGTCAATGGGTGTTTGGAGAAGCGGCAGTTACAAAGTATCCCCCTTCTCCCCCAAAGTAGGCACATTGCTTCGTTTTTATCCCAAAGCATTGACTATTGAAACGGGCCAAGTGATCGATGATTTCATCGAATTTTGGCAACTCTCGCTTTCGCGTGTTCAGCGACCTCATGAAGCTCAAGACAGCGTGCGTTTTCGTTTCTACTGGTGACCGAAGCACCGACCTTTCGTCAGTAGAAATAACAGTCAGTCAGTTGGATCAAAACCCCGGCTTGTAATACTGGTAGCAAGTATAAATTAATGGATATTCCGTATCGTGCACAGGTCGCGACGTGGCGAGTGGCGACGTGCCCACTGGAAGCGGCGGCGTACAGATGTTTTGGCGCTTCCAATGCAGACTCCTGCTGGACTGTCACTTGGCTCGCTATACCAGTTTGGGCTTTTTTGTCTAACATAGAACAAGAACGAGGGTGGTACGGGTAGTATTAGATAAAATACAAGCAGTACCGTAGTTCCAGGTAACTACAGAAATAGCCCCTGTCGGTCGACTGTCATTTTTGTGCTGGCATAGGCTCATCTAGGTTGTACTGGTATTTTTATTCGGACCTTATGCCAATGCTCGCCCTCTCCTCCCATATGTTTGTTCTCCCCAGGCCTCGTCACTGGCACAGTATATCAGCGGCACTTATGGGGTACTTTCGAGCTTCATCTCTGGTGGCAGTGCCCCTTGCCCTACTTTTTATACAATCACTTGCCTCTGGTCAAGGAAATACTCTAAATGCTGAGGAGGCGTGCGTGGACTTTAGGAGGGGCCAGTATCCAGGCTCGGCATGGACGATCGATGACTGCATTGACGTCTGGCAGCGGTTTGCACAGACGGTTCCGCCTGGTCTTCAAGGTCGATTACCTCATGCAGATACATGGAGGCGGACAGCCTCGGAGTTGAGGCAAGTGGGATCGCCGTGCCTGGTCGCAGCGGATCCCACTTCTGATGGCGCAGGCAGCTCGACAATCCGGCACATAGCGACGTGGATATTTGCTAAGGATATGGGCTGCGATTGGGTGACGCCAGACTGGGGTAAAACACCTGTGGTTGGAGGGAATGGAACTGTCATGTACTGCCATCGGACTGCGACCAATCTCGAAATGGATATGTCCAAGCCCATCGAAGAACTGCAAGCACTGCGTCGTTGTTCGGTGATAAATTGGCTGGCGTACTTCCAGTTCGACATCCCATCGGTAAATCTTCCTGAGCCAGGGGCGGTGAAATTCATAAAGGCAAGGATTCAGCGTGTACGTGTGAAATGTATCAAGTGTGAACTCGTCCCTGCTCTTGTGCAACAACAGTAGCTTATGCGCAAGCCACAAGTAGCTAACACGTTTTCTTGGCAACTACGGGTATAATACCTAGTAGCTATGTATAAGTTTTGAAACGCACTACGATTCGAAACTACCCCCCAGTGTTTGCAACCTGTACTTGAAGCTCTCCGCCCGTTGTGAACACATTTCTTAAGTACTAGTTTTTGATGCACTTCATAAAAGCAGCTGCTGAGACCAGTCTAAGGAGTACCTGTCCCTTGATTGTACGGGTACATAACCATCAAATATTTTTCGTCGCCAACGCTTATTATTTCCCGGCGAAATGATTTGTTCAGCGGAAGGTGCTTCAGTCGTGCGCGCAGAACGTGAACTCCTTGCCCGCACTGCGTTACTTCCTACAATATATTCGTTTGTTCAAGGCACCGGGTACATGTATGAGGTCAACATGAAATCGATAGTATGATATTCCAATAGGAAGCCTATTATTTTGTGTAGTGGGTATCGATTGACACATTATGAATCCTATTTTAGCCGACAGTGGGTATCCACAGGCATTTTTACTGACCTACTGCTCGGCCGATAGCCTATTACGCCTATTCTTCAACATATTGGTGAAACAAGTAGGTATCAATAAACATTCCTAGAACGGTGTTGCTCGAGCGATATAATATTGGGTCTAAGAGCCGGAACCTATGGTTGCGGACAATAGGTTAAACACCGATGTGCCCGGTATTTCGTGGCCTCCTGTCTCCCCTCGTTGCGAGACGGCCCCCAGCGCGGACAGGCATGCGGTGAAGTCATCACTTTTGTCCCGATTTACAGAATATGTATTCGTAGGTAAATACCAATGTTCACATAAGGCAGATTATAAAACCGAACAAACCACAAATGGGAGGTGGCCGCATCCAAAACCACACAAAGATACATATGGTCATACATGTTATGTCATATTTTGCATGTATGCATATTTATCTGAAACAATCAGCTTTACGTAAGTGCGTACATACGTGCATGCCTAACTGGTACTTACATGTCATATAATCTTACCCGTCAGCCAATTTGTTTGTGAGGCGTGATACGTCTAACACTGGAACAAACATGCACTCAACTCGTAATTGAGCATAGAGCACATGTGCCATGATGACACCCGAACGTGACTCCATGATCACACACGAACATGGGGTCTATTTGGTTGTGGGGCCAACTTTGAATTTGTTCAATAGAGCAAACAGGTGCACTCGTCTCTCCTACACTCAACACCTAAGTGGATAGATGGGCTCTGAGCCCATCTGAATGGCCCGTGATGGAACATGCCTGGTGTCCTCAGCAATTTTCTCGGGAGAAAAATAAAATAAACGAAACTACAACGGTGAGACAAATATAACCGTATTTATTCCGTATTGATCTTCTGTAAATATCACCCCGTGACACGAGGTATGGTTTACGGGAGTACGATGGTGGCGAGGCGTGGGTTGACACAAATATTATGCCCGCTCTATCTATGTGGTCGGTGCCATGTACCGGGTATATATGTCGGATGCAATATGTGGAGCAGGCATCAGTTCGGGTTATTTTGTGGTCGCACCTCGTAGCGCCGTGGTCAATTATCTCTCTAATACCTCTGCCAACGCCTTTCTCTCCTTTTCAGTCTTTGTTGCTCCGCCACATAACCTCTCGCTTTTTTTTCGATTGTTTGGCTGTTGGGTTGTTTGTTGTGTATCGCTCGTGATGTTTTTTAGCGTTGTCCTTTTATTAAATTGTCGTGTACCCGAACCGCAAAATATAGGCCACAACCTATTCGTTGTCGTAGCAACGGGCTTGGTAAAAGGATTGCGCCTACCTCAGTGTAGCAAGGACTACGTTGCGCTTCACGCACTGGTGGTATATGCGGTACGATCTACAATGTTGGTTCATAGGCGGTATAATCTTGGCGGTAGAGTACTTGCATTGCTATATTTGTTTCTGAATTAAAATGTACACCGACGACAAACTTCAGCCCACGCCTACCCTAACCTTCTTGTTATCATAACCAGGGGCTCGGTAAATTGTTTTTATTATCACGTGGCCTATCATCGGCGGTGGGCTCAACGTGCGAAGTGGTCCCTACCTCAATCCAGCGAGGGCTCGGTTACGCTTTCGCGAACTGCTGCATGTAATCTGTGGTGCGGTATTATCTACGATGTTGGTAGATTTAGGTTTATTGTGGCTTTAAAGTACCCGCATTATGCCATGTACCCCGACCACAAACTTCAACCCACGCCCACCCTGAGCTACATGTTATCATAACCAGAGGCTCGGTAAATGTTTATGTTCACCACGCGGCCCTTTATCGTTCGAGAGCTCAACGTTTGAAGTGGTTCCTACCTCAATCAAGCGACTGCTCGGTTAGGCTTTAATGGTGACATCTACGTTGTGACTCGGTATTATCTATGATGTCGATATATTTGGTTTTACTGTGGCTTTAGAGTACCCGTATTGTGCCATGTACCACGACCATAATCTTCAGCCCCCACATGCCCTGAGCTACTTGTTATCGTAACCAGGGGCTCGGTTAATTATCATGTGTACCACGCGGCCCTTCGTCAGTGGAGAGCTCAGCGTTCGAAATGCTTCTTACCTTAATCCAGGGAGGAGTCGGTTACCCTTTCGATCACTGATGGCATCTTTTTGGTGGTGCGGTACACCCTCTAATGCGGATTGATATGCCGTATAATATTGGCTGTAGGGTACTCGTATTGCTGTGTTTCTGTCTGATTTTAAATGTACACCGACTACAACAGTTTCCCCACGACTTCCCTGAGTTACGTGTTATCATAACCAGAGTCTCGATAAATTATCACTTTTACCACGCGGCCTATCATCAGTGATGGGCTCAACATGCGAGGTGGCCCCTACCTCAGTCCAGCGAGGGCTCGGTTACGCTTTCGCGCACTGATGACATCGTATTGTTTGGTGCGGTATTATCTCAAATGTTGATAGATTTGGTTTTCATTGTGCCTTTAGAGTACCCGTATTGTGCCATGTGCCCCGACCGCGAAATTTAGCCCCCACGCCTACCCACGCCTATCCTGAGCTCCTTTTTATCATGACCAGGGGCTCGATAAATATATATATGTTTACCACGCGGTCCACCATCGGCGGAGGGCTCAACATTCGAAGTGGTACCTACCTTAATCCAACGAGGGCTCTGTAACGCTTTCACGCACTAATGCCATCTACTTTGTGCTGCGGTATGATCTATGATTTGCCTTTTTTTCTTTCTAATTTGGGTTCACAGTACTGGGATTGCTGCCTGTGTCTGTCTGATTTACAATATAGTCCACCACAAAAATCAGTCCACACCTACACTGAGCTACTTGTTTTCGTAGCCAGGGGGTCGGTATATTCTTATATTTATCACGCGGCCCATCATACGCGATGGGCTCGACATGCATAGTGGTACCTAGCTCAATCCAGTAAGGGGTCGGTTACGCTTTCGCGCACTGATGACATCATGTTTTAGGTGGGGTACGATCTACCTCAATCCAGCGAGAGCTCGGTTACGCTTTAGCGCACTGATGAAATATATTTTTGGGTGTGGTGCGGTACGATCTATGCTGATGAATGTTTTGGGTTTGTTGTGGAGTAAGAGTACTCGAATTTCTGACTCTGTATATCTGATAAACTTTGTACGCCGACCACAAAATTTAGCCCACGCCTACCCCAATAATAGTAGTAGTCCTTACAAAGACTCTGCTCCGCGGGCGGCTGACGCCGCCCGCTACGCTCGCCCAAGGAAAGGGGCAGAAGAGGCCCATGATGTAGTGCAAGCAAAAGCACCGACTTGAAAATGCGAAGAGGTTCATGGTGTACAGCGAAACAACGGCGGATTTGACATGCATGCAAAACATGCTCGGGATGCGCATTAGCTCCATGCCCTAGGACAACAAAGAAGCTGTATGTTCGAAAGAGAAAGCACAGCAACACGGCTCACAATACGGCGCTGCGCTGCCTGCTGTAGTGGGTGTGATTTGTGCCTTCTTCGTGAGTATGAGGGGCAGTACAACAACAACGAACGGTGGTATATAGTACTTCATACCTTGTATGTATGAAAGAGAAAGCACTGCACAGCACAGTCCTTATAATTATGACATGCTAGATTGATACAGCAAGCAGCAACGCAGTCAAAGGCCCGTCATGCTTCCGTCGTGTCTCGGTGGACAGGCCACGCCTAGCCACGAAAAAGACGACCGCGCTCCTTCGGACCCCCCCTCTACTGGCCAGCGCCCTCCTATACCCGCAATGGCGCCGGGCTCGCCCGTGCTGCCGTGCTCCCTGGGCACACGCACGAACCCAAAACTGAAAGAGGAAGACGCCTCGCGCCAACTAAAGTATATAGCGATTAAAAATATAAAGCAACGCTGAGCAAGTAATGACAGGAGGCGGTGTCGAAGTGGGAGCTCTGAGAGGCCAGGGAAAGGAAAACCCTGAGAAAGACAAACGCAAGTATGTCTATGCCTCATCATCGGTGGTGGCCTCAACATTCGAAGTGGTTCCTACCTCAATCTGGCCAGGGCTCGGTTACGCTTTCGTGCACTGATGACATTAATGTTTGGGTGCGGTGCGGTGCGATCTACCTGGTATGATTTTGATGTATTTGCTTTGTGTTTGCTTTGAAAATTCTGCTGTCGATCTGCAGCATAACGTTACTCGTATTGTAACAGCAGCACTGCTGTGGTGTAGGCCCTCCTGTATAATCTTAGAACAAGTGGATACGGCTACATACGACTACTGCTGCTGTACTCGCCAAAACTCGAAAACCCATCCCTCTCGCTCTCGTCGGTCGCTGACGCATTACACCCTCTTCCATAACCCTCAGCCTCTCTTTTGCAAGCCCATGCCATATCTCGCTCTTAACCTCTCTCTTGCACACATCCTTTTTCTAGGTGGTTATGTGCAATATACAAATATACCGATTTACCATTAATAAAAGCATATTTTTATGTTGCATACTCACTATATGTGTACAAATAATACGTACCAATACATACGTAAGAGTTTGTTGTTGTTGTTGTTGTTGTTGTCTTCACATTAAAAACCGTGCCGGTCTCTCTATCCAGTACCTCCATCTGTCTGTACTAATCCAACACTTGACACGGTCGATTCCCGTGGTCACAGGCTAAGTTACCCAAAAAATGGTATACTGAAATAAAAGTGGAACCCGAAAGGTCCGCAAAGCGATTAAAGCCAGTCAAAAACAGATAGTCTGGAGCCCTCCGCTCCCCTCTACAGGCTATGTGAAAGTAAGAAATAAAACTGGAAAAGTCAACATCACCAATCGGGGGTATACGCCCCCTGATTCTATCTTGGTGCCCCTATAATGCCGGGGTGTTCCGTGCCGGGTTCACGCCGGTCAGGCAAACAAACTCGAGTCCTCCACCCCGATTATAAAACGCAGACATGGTACGGGGGAAGGGAACTATGGTCCCGTGCGACTGATGTACCCCCGGCCTGCGAGCAGTGTAACTGCAAAAGGTCAAAAACAACGAAGGGAAAAATATAAAGGCAAAGACAAAGAGAAAAGTCAAAAGTACAAGCAACCTCTCACACAAACAAGACCACAGAGACAGCACAGACACGTCATCCCGAGGGGGTGGTGCAATGGTGCGGCGGTGGGGGGAGGGGAAAAACAAACAAACAAACAAACAGTCCAGGAGAGTCAATCCGGCACATATCGCGCCACTCGGTCCGCCATTTCTCGCTTGTTTTCTTCCCTCGCCGATTCGCCCTTCTTCCGCACCCCTCCCGTCCCGTTGGTTCTTGGCGTCTGTTTATTATCGCTGCACTCTTTGTCTCGCTTGGTCGCTCGTTTTGGGCTAGCCTCCTCTCCGTCCTTGTGCCAGGAGGTCATAAACCTCGCAGCTCCCTGCAGCACTCCCTTGTACCACTGCCTTCCTCCCTTCACCTTCGCTGCTTCCGCCCAAACTGAATTCGGGACTCCGAAGACACGTCTCTGGTCGTCCGTAGAGCCGTGCGTAGCTCCGAACGCTTTGAAGTCGTCCTTCAGGCACGTCTGCCAGTTCCGCTCCGGGCACCCCGCGCCCGGGTCCTTCCCCCCCACCAGCTCCCCGAACATCAGTCGTTTCGGGAGTCGCCCGTCTGGCTGCCTTGCCACGGCCCCCGCGAACAGCAGGCGCCGCTGCCGGACAGTGGCTTCCACGCTCTGGCACCCGACCCTCTTCAGGGCCTGGGCGTAGGACAGCTGCCGGTAGGTGCCTTGCTTGCGCTGGTACCCAATAACTCGCAGCAGCAGCCGGTGGTGTATCGTCCGCAGCAGTCGGTAGTGGTCGCGACGTGGGGCCCATGTCATGCAGCCGTACAGCAGTGCCTCCATCGCCTCCGCTTGAAGCAGGCGGGCCTTGAGTCGAAACGGTGCTCCCGGCCTATCGAAGAGCTCCGGGCCATACCTCCTGACGCACGCCGACGCTGCTCTGCTCCTGAAGTTGATCTCCCGGGTGAGGTCGCCATGTTCGTTGACGAGGCCACCCAGGTACCGGAACTCGAGGGTTTGGGTGTATTTCTGCCCCGCTGCTTCGATGATCAGCGGCGGCGGGGGCGGTGTTGGCTGCTTCTCCTTTACGCGCATCAGGAGAGTCTCCGTCTTCTTCTCCGACACCGTCAGCCCGAACTCCCCAAACACCTGCACGATAATGGTCATCATCCTCGCCAGTCCGTCGGCAAACCTCGATACAACACATGCGTCATCGGCATACAGCATTCCCCACATCACCCTCCGTACGCTGGCGAGTGGTGTCTACGTCCTTGCTCCCGTCTCCTCCTTCAGGGACACTAGGTTCTGCATGATACCATCGTCCTCGCTGAATCGTACGATAACGACCTTTAGGGCCGCGGCGAAGAAAATGTTGAACAGCAGTGGGGACAGCACACAACCTTGTCGCAAGCCCTGCGTGACCAAGAACAAAGTCCGACAGTTCTCCATCGTCCATGCGCACCCGGGCCCGCATTCCGTCGTGGAATTGGCGGATGACGGCGACCATCTCCGCAGGAACCCCGGCCCTGGCCAGCACCTTTCATAGCAGCTCTCGGTCCACCGAGTCATAGGCCTTCTGTAGGTCGACGAAGCACATGTGGAGCGGTATTCTCCTTCTCCGCCCTAGTTCCTGGAGTCGGCGCACGACGAACAGTATGCATACTGTGGATCGACGAGGTCGGAAGCCGCACTGTTCCTCCGAGAGGATGTTGTTGGCTTCGCAGAAGGCGCTTAGGCGGTTGGTGATGAGTTTGGCGGGGACTTTGCCTACGTGCGATAGTAGCGAGATCCCCCTGAAGTTGTTCCAGTTGGACCGGTCGCCCTTCTTGTACAGCACTTTGATGGTTGCATCCTTCCACTCTTGCGGGATCTCTCCTCCGTTCCACACGTCGACGAGGATGGCATGCAGGCGCTCCAGGACGACGGGTTCGTCGTCATCGATCTTGAGCAACTCGGCAAGGAGGGAGTCATGGCCGGGTGCCTTCCAGTTCTGCAGGCCTTTCGTTGCCCGTTCCACCTCCTCGAGGTCTGGCCCGCTCCCAACCGCCGGGTGGCTCGCGTCGCTGGTCGTTGCGTCGTTTTTTGGAGATGTCTGGGTTCAGGGTGGGGGGCTTGGTGTTGAGGAGGGTGCCGAAGAATCCCGCCCATCGCTGGAGGATGTCTTCCTTGCTCCGGAGCAGCACGCCATTCTCGTCCGTGACGAACTGCTGCCCCCCCGCTTGTTTCCCGCTGAGGCCCACTGATCTCTTAAGGTGTTTTTACAGCCCTCTCATGTCACGGTCCTTGTAGACGCTTCGAGCTCCGCCACGTACTTGTCGAGGTGGGCATAAATGCCCGTTTCGACTGTTGCGGTCACTCCCTTACATTCTGCGTTCAGGGTCCTCCATGTCGCTGTGGTCCAATTGCCCCTCATCGCGCGGCGCGCTTCCCGCCGCTTGGCAAGGGCCTCCTCCAAAGCTGCTCTCGTCACTGGGGTCTCACACCACTCCTGCGTGCGTCGTCTCCGCGGTTCCTCGGGTAGTACCGTCTGCGCCGCGTCGAGGAGGGCATTGGTAAACAACGTCGCCATCCCCGCTGTGGTGGTCGCTGGCTCACCCGGTTGTTTGTCGAGGTTGTGGATGAACCGCTCGCTCACCGCCCGTCGTGCTGTTTCGACCTGCAATTGCTGTCGGCTGAACTGCTGCTGTTTCGATTTGGTCCGCACTGCTCGGTTGTGGGCAAGTCTGCCACCGAGGACGACGGTGGCTACCATGTTGTGGTCTGAGTCCGCCTTTACTGGGCGTACCGGTTGGGGAACGACGACTATGTTGGACACTCGGCCGCGGTGTGCCTGTCGCGTGAGGATGGAATCGATGCGCCGGCATTCGTCCCCCCCCACGCCGTTGTATGTGTGACATATCCCACCCTTACGTGTGGGGAAGAAGGTGTTCGTGATTGCTAGTCTGTTGTCCGTTGCGAAGGTCAGCAGCAGCCTGCCATTGTCGTTTAGCTTATCACGCCCGTGCTCGCCCATGATACGTTCCTCTCCATCCACCATCTCTCCCGTCCGCGCATTGGCGTCCATCAGTACATAGACACACTCCTTGGCAGGGATCCCCCGCACGAGGCTGTCAAGTTTTGCCCAGAATCTATTCTTGCTGTCGGCGGTTGCGACCTCTGTTGGGGCGTATGCAGCTACGAAGTTGACCGCTCCGCGGTGGCCCGTTGTCTCAAACCTCATGGCCATAAGGCGTTCATCGATATATTCGGTGGTGTGCGCAGAGTTCCTGCACATTGACTCTTTAACGGCTATTCCAACACCGTGTGTTCCACCTGTCTCCGTGCCACAGCAGAACCCCCGAAACCCTGCTGCTGCGAATTCCGTTCGGCCTGCCCTCCTTGTCTCCTGTAGCCCTAACACCGAAACGTTTTGTCTCGCTGCCTCGTACAGGATGCTGCAGGCTCTCCCATAGCCGTTAGCCCCTTTTACAGCCAGAGTGCGCACATCCCAGGTTGCTACCCTAACAAGTGTACTCTGCTGCCTCTCCCGGGCGATACGTGGTGCCTTCCTAGCCAGCCTACGCTTTGCCCGGCCCCTCCTTTTCCTCCTTCGTGCCCTTTTTTATATGTTTTTTATTGGTTGCTTTGCGCACTCTCGGGGTATAGTAAAAAAAAGTTAACCCAGTTAACCCGGTGCTTGTCTGTTGTACCAGAGGTACGCCTCATCCCGGAGCGGCTCGACCCTCCAGCTCTGGATTCTCTTCCTTCCTCTCTCTGGTGCATACCCACACGGTGTGCAGTCACTCCGCCACCCTCTCCGTGCTCTCTGCTGCTGCATGGCCCCGGTGTCCAAGCCGGGGCGTTAGGGTTTAACCCCATCTGCAGCCACCCGAGCTGGCTGCGTCACGAGTTACCCTGATCTCACGATAGCAGTAACTCCCGACTGCCAGACTCAGGATCCCCCTCTGAACGGTGCTAGGGACCGTGTATCCGTCTGGGTTGAGTGGTCTTTCGAGGTTTAAGTCCACTTACGGGCCTCGGCCTACCTCAGCAGGGAGGCAGGCCGGGGAGGAGGATGCTTGTATTTATATTAAGTGTTCTTTTTTGTACTTGTATTTTATTTTAAACCTTTCAAATTATGGAAACAATTAGAAAACGTACTATATATATTATTGTTCAACATCTCGTGTAAGGGGTCAACTCGTACACTGGGTGCGTCTGGGTGAAGAGAGGGTGTAGCTCGCGATGAGGCGAGAGAGATGTTGTTCAGGTGTATATTAGAAACCACCGTAATGAAGAAGTGAACGGAGGAGGCTTCACCCCTCCGTATCCAGATGATACTCTAACCAAAACCCGGGAAAACCAAAATCCCGCCGCATATTCCAGTTACACAAATCACACGTATGTATCACGTACGCCACGTACGTATTCGTACGATCAGACACATCAGACACGGGTGCAACTTCTGACTAACATTTATGACCAACAGCCTCCCTAGTCGCAGCACACTGTCATGATAACAATATCTATATGCCGTACTCAGAGTAGGTCCACAATCATCCAACACATGAATCCTTTTGTCGTAACACTACAAGTAGTACTGCTGTGGTGCTATATTACTCCAAACAGAGTAATTTTAAAAACTCACTACAGAACCAAACAACGGCCTCCCTGTTGTGAACACCAAGCTCATCCAAAATCCCAACAATCAACCAAAGCCGTACCGAAAAACCCTAAATTGACTCCGAAAAAACAAAATTAGGCTCGAAAAAACCAAACTCAACTCCGAAAAATCCAGAATTAGTGACGAAACAATCAAACTCAACTCCGAAAATACCAAAAAAAAATCCGAAAAATCAAAACCAGTGACGAAAAACCCAAAATTAACTCTGAAAAGCCCCAAATGATTTCCGATAAATCCCAAACCAGTGCCGAAAAACCAACAAAAATCAGGAATCAATCCCGAAGAATCAATGAGCAATCTTGAAAAACCAACAAAATAAGTGGAGTAGAATACAAACTCAACATTAGACACACAACATCATCACAAAGATACACATAATCATCACAAAGACACTTGCCATAAAACTAATTCACATTTCCATAAGACCATGATCAAATATCAATGCGTCTTCCATATAATTTGAAACAGTAATAATATAATATCCATAAGGACCCTCACGGGGCACGTACTATCTAGCCCCTCCCTACGTGAGTGTACTCTATGCAGTGTTAGGCTAATGGTATTCAAATATTGATCAAATTTGCATATTGAGGGGGGGGGGGCAGGGGGGGCTAACGCACAAAATAAATCATCCATTATCCAGCGCATATAAATCCCAATTATACCCCACGCGAAAATAGTCAGAATAATGTTTCAAGCCCGGGGGATGCGAACAGAAGAAAACAATAATTCTCGAGCGCATATAGTAACACAATCAAAACCCAAGCAAAAAATAGTCAGAGTAATGCTCCCGGGGGGGGGGGGGGGGCGTTCAAAACTTCAAAACTTTTACAGCGTGTACCAAACATATAAAAACAAACAAAAACATAGTCAAAATGATGCTTCCTGCGGCGGCGAAGGAAGGGGAGGGGGTCGTGCTGTAGTACTTGCACTACTGGTATATATAGTCCCTACTCGTGCGTCTCATCAAACTATGTACGTACGTGATCGAAACGATAGGTATTTGTCAGTTTATCCCTTCTCTGGTCGGCAAAGTTTGGAGATTAATTTTCTGTACGTACGAATCTCATCAACGGTCAGGACAGCTGATTCTTACTGGTGTGTATGCTATGTATGTATGCGCAGACGAAGAACAACCACAGCGATATACGACATACTCCCCTGCGTAAAGTAGGCAGATAGAGTACCACCTGAAATTTCAGACGTACGTAGATCGAAATTCAGACCGTAAATACTGCATACCGTCTTGTATATCGTACTAGTAATAGTATGTATTGTATATATGTGGCAAGACATTCAGCAAAAAATGAAAAACCCAAGAACATCCAACCAGCAAAATCAAAGTCTATTACTCTTCTGTGTGTCGCCAGCTGAACAGAACCATTGTACGACATCTATACATACGGTGTACGACAAACAACGTCACACTCTCCTGTGCGATATCATACAAAACAATATTACTACCAGGTACATAATCGTAGCGATGAAATGCGGCATACCTGGTGCTGCGCCACATGTAAGTGAAAAAATTAAATAAAAATACACTTCGACGCAGGGGGGGGCGAGGAAGGAAGGGGGGGGGGGGGGGGGGTTGACAACTTCCATAGACTTACTTACTAATATCTCGCCCAGGGATTGCCCATCCCTGGCCTCTCAGAGCTCCCACTTCGACACCGCCTCCTGTCATTACTTGCCCAGCGTTGCTTTCTCTCTTTGTTCCCTGTATGCCTTAGTTCGCGAGAGGCGTCTTCCCCTTTCAGTTTTGGGTTCGTGCGTGTGCCCAGAGAGCACGGCAGTGCGGGCGAGCCAGGCGCCATCGCGGGTATGGGAGGGCGCTGGCCACTAGAGGGAGGGGGCGGAAGGAGCGCGGTGGCCTTTTTCGTGGCGAGGCGTGGCGTGTCCATCGAGACACGAGGGAAGCATGAAGGCGCTTTTTCTGCGTTGCTGCTGCAGCATGTCCGAAAATATAAGGGTCGTTTATTACTGTAGAATAAAATTCAAGTGGTGCTTATTTCTCGGAACGAATATTTTTTTAAGAGAATGCCCGGCAGTTTGAAAACCATCATGATGGAGCGGCCGAACGAGGGTCACGGTAAGCACCGGGCTTCACGCGAGGCGGGCCACGGGGCTCACTGGGATAGAGAGGCAGTGAGCTCGCCTCGAACCGAATCGATGGCGAGGTGATCGCGAAGGGGCGGGGAGCGTCAAGGCTGACCACACGCCAACGATGTCTCAACTTGTTTTTGTTTATGCGGCGCAATCGGCCTGATTGGTTTTTTTTTTCAACAATAAGTTTTCATGATTTTTTATGAAATTGTAAAATTACGTCAGCTGTGAGAGTACGACCAATTGATTTCAATTTTTTCAAACCGTTTTTCGTTTCTCGCTCCTGCCGTTTCGTTCGAGTACGAGTACTTCATAGATTTACGTAAGTACGTACATAAACATGTGTACGACGTCTTTCTCAGTTTAGTTGATTTTCTGTTTTTCGTACTTCACGACTCGACGACCGTGCTGTGCCGCTGTGCTTTCTCTTTCATACATACGAAGTAGGAGGTACTATCACCACCGTTGTTGTTGTCCTACCACACATACTCACGAAAAAGGCACGAATTACGCAAATCACAGCAGACAGCGCAGCGCCGTGCTGTGAGCCGTGTTGCTGTGATTTCTCTTTCGAACATACAGCTTTGTTGTCCTGAAGCAAAGAGCTAATGTGCATCCCGAGCATGTTTTGCATGCATGTCAAGTCCGGCGTTTCTTCCCTGTATACCATGAACCTCTTGGCATTTTCAAGTCGATGCTTGTTTGCACTACATCATAAGCCTCTTCTGCCCCTTTCCTTACGCGAGCGTAGCGGGCGGCGTCAGCCGCCCGCGGAGCGGAGCCCTTGTATACCTTACAGATGCAACAGACACAGCAGTTCGTAACTTAAAACAAAAACCCTACGAGTACGTACGTTGAGGACAATAAACAGCTGAAAAAGCGACAAAAGTATTTAACCGTCTAACAGCTCTGGTACGTCCATCATCAAAACGCTCTATCAAAAAGATCCTGGTCCCCTTCAAGTCGCTGACGGATGATGGTGTTCTTCTCGCGAACGCGTGCTCGCAGTGGACATCGCCTGCGCTTGCTGCTGGTCTCCGATTCCCAGCCGATTACCCGTGTTCTCCATCTGGCTGCTATGCTCCTCTCCACTCTCGTCCCCCCGACTCTCCAACCTCCACCCTCCCCTTTCCAAAAAGCACCTGCCTCCGGTGGCGGAAGCATCATCTGCTGCTGCCGGTGGCTTTGCTCCATCCCATTGCTCGTGTCGTACTCCTCCTGCTCGCATCCATCTATCAATCCCATATCCGTCATCAAATCGACCTCGTGCGATACCACCTCACGCCCTGACTGGTTCTGCTCCTCCTCGTCCGACTCTTGCAGTGCCTTCTCTCTTACGAGCTCCTTTCCGCCATCCCATCCTACCATACCCCTTTCCCTATATTTTTTCCGTTTCCTCCATCACTGCCCCCTCCTTGTCGCCTTTGTCGACGTACGTAGACGTCCGGACTTGTTGTCGTCGTTGCTGTGGTTCCTCTGGGTTGCTTTCCTCGCTATATCTAGCACTGGGTCGGCGGCGGTGGGGTATTCGCTGCTCCTAGGCTCCTTGTCCTGGGCTTGCGTACTCTTCTTCCTTCCTGCTTCCTTTAGTGCACTTTGTGCGATTGCGTACCCCGTGGCTATCAGCTGCTGATCAACATTTCTATCTATGGCTTGTTGCTTTTCCTTCCTAGTGAGCAAGTGAGAATTCGATAAATTTGTACGAGTATTGCACCTTGCGCCCGGCTCACCTTGACGTGTATGCTCCTCCTGCTTTGCTGCTGCTGTTGCTGTTGCTGCTGCTGCTGCTGCTGCTGCTGCTGATGGTGCTGCTGCTGCTTCCTCTAGCTCAAGCCATGCCTCAGCAGTCCACTTCCCCAACCCGATGTGTGCCCTCTCGTGGTGTTGTCTCTCCTGCGCGAGGATCGTCGTCATCCAGGGTAGCTCCTCCCGAACGATCTCAAAACCCACCATGGTGCTGCACCCCGTGCCCGAGCTACCGTGACTATGGTCAGACGCTAGCGTAAGGGGTCAACTCGTGCACTGGGTGCGTCTGGGTGAAGAGAGGGTCGAGCTCGCGATGAGGCAAGAGAGAAGATGTTGTCCAGGTTAATATTAGAAACCACCGTCATGAAGAAGTGAACGGAGAGGGCTTCACCCCTCCCTATCCAGATGATACTCCTACCAAAACCCATCCGGGAAACCAAGATCCCGCCGCATATTCCAGTTACACAAATCACACGTACGTATCACGCATGCCACGTACGTATTCACACGATCAGACACATCAGACACGGGTGCGACTTATGACGATCATTTATGACCAACATGGTGCATGGTTTTGCGCTATGATACGTACAAACATATATACGAGTGTACCCTGGTGTACCTGGTATACTCTTCGTGGTAGTGATTTTCGGTTCCACGCTGTTTTTTTAGGTAAATTGTCATTTGGGGGTATACCCCCTGGTTTTACGGCCATTTGGGGGTAGGGTCAAAATGCGCCCGCGGAACGCGCTTCCGCGGGCCCAAACAGGTCTCAAACGCCATTCCGAAGCCCTGGCGAGATGCCCGAAGCCCATGCCAAGCACGCACACAACTATTGTTTTTTTCAGGCACGTCCTTGGGCCTAACGGGACGGCGGCTCACGAGGGAGCAAACGAAGTCCCCCCTTTGACCACATCTTAGGGGGGGGTAACCCCACGTACCTACTAAATTTATCTACTCCCCCCGATTGACCTCTTTTTTCACCCCATTTGATCGAAACCATACCAACTTTCGACCATTTGCGACAGCATTAAGAACGACTACAGCAGTACGTATCCACGTCACCACCCAACAGCCCGAATAGACCACGGGGCGGAACATCCGGAACGTGCGAGTAGTCGGGATCGTTTGCCTCCCAAGAAATAAATCTTGCCACACCTACACAAATCAAATCTTTATAACGTGTATGCTCGGCATATGGGTCGTGAGTTGCTGGGTGCTTGGTGCTTGGTGCTTGGTTGCTACGCTTGGTATAACGTTTACAGCAATCAATACGTCGCCGAGCTACGTGACGTGCTTTCCGCAGACACACTGCAATTGGCAGTCGCTGCGTGCTACTCGATTGCTGCACAAATCAGACGTACGTACCGTAGTACATATTTTGTATAATAGTATCAGGATGACCGACGGTTGGTCGAGCGTTCCTTTAATAGTAAGAAGCGTACAAACACGTGCTTCCTCCTGTATCTAATCTACCAGGTATGTACGTATGCGTACAGGGGATGGATGTCACCCACAACCGGTACCGTTGCGGTAACACACACCAACCAGTGGTACGTTGGAAAATCAAGTACATCATGTAGCGTTTTGACCTCATACCAGCTGGTAAAGAACGCCTATATATGTGCGAGACGGACCCATGGCCATACCGCTACCAATAGTATATATCTGAAGCCCCTGGCGTCTGGAAATCCAAAGCAGCAGCTCATGCACCATGCACACTACATACAACACACATTGCCCAGAAAATAACACAGCGCATGGCTGCAGAGTCGGGCTCGTTATAGGCGAGTCTGGGTACACCAGCCTCGTATCTCGATCATATATCGGTATACACAGAGCCGCCGCCGGGAATCCGGCAGCCGCGCCGGGCCTTCGCTTTGTATACCCGTACACGTGTAAAGGGAGGCACAAACGTCAGACACCCAAAACGTACGGACAGCAGTAGTACTGGAATGTCACCTACTGACACACACGAATGTGGTGGTAGATACGGAACCAGTGTACGCGTTGTAGACTCGTGCACACCTAGTTGGCGGAGGCTGCCGCGCCTATACTTTATGCCAAGTCTATTGCCTGGTAGGGTAATCTCTTCTGTAATTCCAGCTGCTGTGTTCCACTTTACAACCTACCTGCTGCTAAATGTCAAAGTTCAAACATCAAGGCCGTTGGGAAATTTGAATGTTGTACCGGTATACTGGTAGAGTAGTGCGATGCACGTAGCAATACCAGTGAGACTCTCGTACCGTGTACGAGCCGTTGTGTACTTTCGTTGCATCCTATTCGTGGTCGCGTCAAACGAGTTCGTCGCGGAAAATAAATGCAGAGTGGCGAGTTGAAAGCTGATACCCGAAGCAACATAGACGTACCTTGTAGAAGTTGGGGATTCCGAGCATGGAATGCCCCTGGGCTCCGTTGGGTGAGGGTACGGCATCAACAAGTATATACGCGACAACACAGTCTACTTGTTACTGCTGCAGGCTGTAGAATGGACGGCGTACAAGCTATAAGGGGGCAAACTTCGAATACCATGGTTGCTCTACCGTTTGAAGCCAGCTCGCACACCCTCACCATGGTAGAAGTGCCGATAGCCATGGTTCTGTCCGCTCATCGCCGCCGTGCAAGTCCGATGATCACAGCTTTGCCGCCGAGGGTCGACACAACACATCTTCCCAGGATGATGCCTTCGAAAAACGGCCGTGTGTCCAAACCCCACAACCGTCAGCCTTCTCGAGTGCGCATGGTTTTGTAACCAGGACCCATATCAGGTCACCCATAGATTCGAGCTTGACTACTCCTTGGTGTTCGGATCTCCTGTCAACGAGAGCGCCGTCGGTTGGTGCCTACCGCACTCGTTCGAAGTAGCGATGAATCGAAATGCGAACCAACGGCACAACCCTCGAAAAAAACAGGGGCTTCGGCATAGATATATATGAGACAATCTGCGACCGCTCTGTAACCAGGACCCATATCAGGTCACCCACATATTCGCGCTTGACTACTCCTTGGTGATCGGAGCTCCTGTTAACGAGAGCGCCGTCGGTTGGTGCCTACCGCACTCGTTCGAAGTAGCGATGAATCGAAATGCGAACCAACGGCACAACCTACGAAAAAACAGGGGTTTCGACATATAGATATATATGTGATAATCTGCAACCGCTCAGGTGCTTTCAGACCTCCTCGAATTCGACTTCGCTTCAGACCGGATTCCCACTCAGGACCCATTTCGACGTCCAAGCGTTCGCTTTCTCGATCGCGTTTCTCGAGGGTCGCGTCCCTCAACCTCCGCCCCTCACTTTCCGCCCGCGCGCACTCTCGGGTATCGCGCCGCCCCCGAGCGCAGCGACCCCGAAGTGGGCGGAGCTTGCGGATCTTGCGGAAATGCCTCGCCGCTGAGAATGATATTTACGGCGCCGTTGCTTCTGATGAAGATACTTGTGGTGCTGAGTCCACTCTAAATATTTCGCCTCAATAAAAAAATCAAAGATACACGGAGGAATGAAAACTCAGCGGAATTGTTTTTCGGGTGGGTTAATATAGCTACTCGTACTATACTATTGCTGTAGCTGCCTTTTTAGGGTAGAACTATTACTGCTGTGCTACGCAAAAGCAGTACGTAGTACAGTAGTACCAGGTACGAGTACTGTATATACGACGTAGCGAGCAGCTGGTATGTATTGTACTGCTGCTTACTGCTGTGTAGTACATACTGCTGTAGATACGAGTCTGCTCAGACACGAGAGTCAGAGAAGAATTGAGATGCCCCCCCCCCGTTGCCAGCTTTGAAGTATCTTGATTTTACATATCCACGCGGAACCGCTTTCTCGGCACGAAGTGTTTTTGCCGCACGTGCCAAACCTGAAACTGAGCCCGCCACCGGGACCTCGACTGGTGCATTTCTGGCAGAGACTGAGAAATGAAGTTGCGAACGAGTATCAAGACAGAGTTAGCGTTTCCTTCTTCCTGCAACAACACGTTTGGCATTGCCTTGATTCCGTAAGTATGTGTCAGATATCAAAACACGAGCGGATGCCATGGGTCACATTGTTGTCGTAAATGTCACAAAGTATCCTGAGAACTGAGACTATCAAGGGAACACCGAAAGTGACTGGTTACATTTCTGAGTCTGACTGTTGAGACTGAGAAATGAGGTTGCGAACTGAATAAAAACTCGGCTCAATCAATAATATTACCATCACCGTGGATGTTTTTTTTTCTCGGGCGGATTCATAGCTCCTACTACAACTATTACTATTCATACTACTGTACTTGGAGTAGCTAGCTCCCTTTTCACGGTGTGTACTACTGCAGCAGTACATTACCTGGTACGAATACTTACTGCTGTATGCAGTACGCGTGCGTGCTGCTGCTGTACGGTACTACTGTTGTAGTGTATAGTGCTGTAGGTACGAGTCTGCTCAGACACGAGACGCAGAGAAGAATTGAGACCCCCCCCAGCTTTGAAGTATCTCGACTATTCACGCGGAACCGCTTGCTCGGCACGAAGTATTTTTGCCGCACGTACCGAACCTGAGCCCGGCACCTCGGCTGGTGCATTTGTGACAGAGACTGAGAAACGAAGTTGCGAACTGAGCAACAACAATTAGCGTTTCCTTCTTCCTGCAACACCTGGCATTGCCTTGATTCTGTATGTGTTTGTCAGATATCAAAACACGAGCGAGCGCCATCACATTGTTGTCGTAACTCTCACAAACTGTCCTGAGGACTGAGACTATCCAGGGAACACCGAAAGCGACTGATTTCAGTTCTGAGACTGATGATAACTGAATATTTCAACATGCAGCATTGCCGTTTTCCTGCACCACTTGGCATTGCTTTGATTCTGCACGTAAGCGTCAGATATCGAAACACGACTGAACGCCATCACATTGCCGTAAATATTAAAGATGTACCAAATAACTGATGTGCCAGGTATATGTCCTATATCCGAAGCATGGGTGCCGGCGAATGCCGGCACACATGCGGAGCCCTTGTTTTGTATCAGGATTCCTCAGACGGGGCGAAACCCTAAAATCCAATTTTTCAGCATTAATTGTTTCAGAATTTCCTCTTTTACTCGATCTTTCGTCGGGCTACACACTACACCCTGGTGCAGGGTCTAAGGTCTAAGGACAACCATGCACAGGGTACGAAACCTTTGAGGCAAAATACACTGAGAGCTAGTCCAAGGTCCGTGTGCACAAGACCCTCGCAAGACCGTGAGCTGCATAGGGTCTGTATGATTGATCCTTTACAGGGTATGGTATGTACCCTGTCAAGGTACGACCTATGTGCAGACCCTCACAAGGTCGATCTATTGCAAGGTCCCATATATTTATGGCCCCGTCAAGGCCATAACCTTCACAGGCCCTTTATGGTCGACCCTATACAGGGTATGGACCTTGTCAAGGTAAGGTATTAAGACCCTAACAGGGTCGGGTGTGGAGGTAGGACCCTGATTTCAACTACCCCGGTATCCGGCGGGTATACCCGTCAGGGTCCTCCCTGTTTGACGGGTAGGGTCCGAGCTCAAAACCCGCGGGTATTCGAAGCCGGCGTGTAATTGCGTTGTCCGGAACCGGGTACCCGGGTACCCGTGGGTTTTCGGGTCCCCGCGGTTAATTGATATTATCGGTTAATTATGCCTGTATAGTATATTTTGGAAATCCCTTTAAAAACCACAATCGTACCGGCCAACCACACAAACCATCAACGTGCTACACTCAACGCTGAAGGGGACGCACACGGCGCACGACAGTATCGTCACGCGGTATCGGCTGGGCACAATGAGCCAGCAGGCGAGCGATCCTGACGCGGTCTCTCAGGAAACGTAAATTCCGGCCGGGGACGATCTTGCTCGGAACCCCGCCGAAAGTTCAATTTCGCCTGTGCAAAGCCCCCGCGAAGGCGATGCGGACAACAGCAGTAGCGCAGCGAAGACTCTGCCGGCTCTCGCTTTGACAGCAGCAGCAGACATGCATGCTCTTGAATCGTCAAGTGTACGTTGACCGACATAGAGAGCCGGAAACATGACATACTATGGCGTAGATAATATCACTGACTTTTATTTTCGTATCTAGGGGCTAGACCCCGGGGTGAAAATCCCTCCGAATACGCTGTGAACCCCTCCCTTCCCGCGGGTCCACTCCTTTCCGGAGGACGGCGCGTGGCGTCCCCGGGAGGGCGCCTTCCCCCGTCCCCCGCTCGCCCAGTTTGACACCGGCGCCCGTTCTCTCGGTGGGGTCGCCGAGGGCCGACGCGTGGGGCGGCTGAGGCTGGGGGCGGCGCCGATCTAGGTCGGGTGGCGCGCGGTAGAGCCGGTCCCCGGCGGGTCATACCTAAACTAGCATAGTCGTGAAGATCCCAAACGATATCATCATCATCACTCCCCAGGCGTATTACATCGTGAGGACTAGTGGTACCCCGAAGTATGCCAAGGCGGGATCAGTATAGCGGACAAAAACAAAACTGTCATAAAATAACTGGGCCACGATCGATACCCTATAACGCAATCCACTGATGATCCAACTGATCCGGCATATGAACACACTATATGCCGGCATCCACGCGGAGCCCTTCCTCGTAGCAGACAAAAACAAATGTAAACAAAAACAACGGGGCCGGCCACCACTAACAGGTAGGAACGCAGTCATCCACTTACCAACCGACCCACCCACAGCCACCCACTCCCACCCGCCCACCCACCCACCCACGTATGTACGCACCAACCGATCGACACACGCACCAACCGATCCACTTACTTACTACAACAAGAGCAAGTGTGAAATCAGTATACAGCAGCACAGCAGTTGGTGCAGCAGTAGTATAGTAGTAGCATACAACCCACCTACAGCAGTAATAGCAGCAGCACGAGTCCAGAAAGTAGCAGCCCGCGTACGTACGTAGAGCGAACAAAAACAGATCGCCGGCACCGATGCGAAGCCCTTGTTTAGCACGTACGTACAGCAGTGTCGCCCTTTTTCGTTTTGTTTCGATCGATGTTTGCACGTCTGAGCTTTTTCACGTTGAAATTAGTGTTTAAATGGCTAAGTCGCGCAGCTTTGGGCTGACTTCCATTCTGACCGAAGTTCTGGAGATCCTTTTTCCATTTTTTGGGGACTCTTTAAAAAAAGATATCGATTTTAGTTCGGAAAAAAAACATATTGATTTCAGTATGGATATTTTTATCTCAAAATTAGTGTTGATACTTCGACTTGATCTTAGTGCAGGGGTTAGACCCCGGGCGGGAAAGCCCTCCGAATCCGCTGTAAACATCTTCCTCTCGCGTGGATCCGTCCCGTTCCAGGAGACGGAGCGAGTCGTCCCTGGGAGGCCGCCTCCCCCCGCTCGCCGAGTTCGGCACCGGGGCCCGTTCTCTCGCCTGGGTCACCGAGGTCTGACGCGTGGGGCGCCTTGGGCGCGGGTGAAGTGCCGACCGGGGTCGGGTGGCACTCGGTAGAGCCGGTCTCGGCCTGGTCATACCGAAACCGGCATAGACGTGAAGATCCCAAACGACGTCATCATCACCACCACTTTACCGAAGCGTCTTAATTATTAAGGATTACTACTAGCGATATTTTTGAAAAACACAGATCATCTTTGGGTCCTGGCGATTCTCCTGTTCCGGCGTCGTTTCACTTTTGTTCACGCTGAATGTGCACCTATATACAATAACGATATCGGCGCGACACACCCATGCCCACATACTGGTGCCAGCGTGTCTTCGCATTAAGGCTGCAAGCAGCCACCCGTCAAATATATTTACTGCGCTAACGCGTCCTTGTTGTGTTGGATCTGCAGGTTGCGTTGAGGCCAACAGAAGATGTCGAGAGCGTGAAGATGCAAGCAGCTACCCTCCAAATACATTATTGCTCTAACGCCTTTTTGTTGTGCTGGATCTGCAGGTTGCGTTGAGGTCAACAAGTGGTATCGAGAGCGTGAAAAAGGAGCTTGAGCAGACTGGATTCGCTAACACACCGTACAGCAACGTAGTGTTTACGTTCCACCCGACCTTGGCGAGCGAGTACTTGGTCGCTACAGGAAATTGGGACGAAGCCAGACGACATTCCGTACGTACAGTCTTGCACGAGGCTAGGCAAAATTTCCATCGGCATCCGCGTCCGTGGTGGGTGATAGGCTGTACTGGTGACGCGTGCTACGATAAGGGTATGTTTCACTTTTTGTCCAATATAATTGTGATCGATAGTGTTCATCAACTGATAAACTGCCCAATATCGTAGATATCCCATACCCCGAGTGTATTTTGCCACTATGGGGTTGTGTATCAGGGTAACAAACAAAGTCTCGAACCCATTTTGTCTGTGAGGTATAGAGCTCAAGTGGGCTTTGAAGTATTTAGGTGCATCCAGTAGAATGTATCTGATATTAATAGAGCATGAAATACACCATGTAAAGAAACGTACCTGTTTATTCCTGACCTTAACTTTTGTGTTTCGGCTTGAACCCCCCCCCCCCCCTCCCTGTACGTTCCGGGAGTTGCATGGTGTTTCCTGTCTGGATCTTGTAACAACACCGATATGTTCCATCATGCTCCCACCTATACACGTGTGTTGTTTCTAACGAGCTACCTACGGTTCTAGACGTTATCATTGACCCGTTCCCTGTAAAACCAATACAATTTTCATGTTAAATATCGCCCCGAACTCTTTTCATCGTGGGCGTTGTCTCCGATTTAGCCAATAACGCCCTCGCCGATTTAATATTTTGTTGGTACTAGGTATGACGAGAACCCGGAGTGCGCATACGACACGACCCGTCTAGACGTCGCTCTGCACGTTCGTATGGGCGATAGACGCGAGTACCAGGAAGGCACTGTGGAATACTTGCGGCTTTTAGATGTGCTTATGGAGACAATTTCACAAGAAGTGGTGGGAATGGGACTGGAGACGCCGCTGTTTCATATTTTCTCTGAAACTGTTCTCCCGTGCCCATCAGAGGAGAATGGGATTTTCGACGAATTCCCGGCTTGGCCAGTTGAACACGATCAGGTACGCGAAATTGATGGGTCAAACTGATACCAAGTAATCCATGACTAGGACTCACGGTCAATATTTGTCTACGCCTTAACCTGCACAGGCATGTTGGTGAATTATTGTCTTCCCAAAATGATGACGATTTTGTTTTGCAACGTGTAATATGCGTTGGTGCTGTTATCTAGACGACTTCCCCCCGTAGTTGCCTCTCGCGTACAATCTCTGCCATTGTTCTTGTTGTTTCCCATGATGCACTGCCATGACAGGTGCAGTCTTGTTCGGGTTGTGGCAATGTTTAGTGTTTCGAAACCCAATCGTGAAGTGTAAAGGACCAACATTGCGGCAGTGCACTTTCCAACTCACAGTTTGTTCGTTCTGAGGTTAGCTTCCGGGTAGTGGTCGGTGTACTCTGGATTGTACAGACGCGTATAATGAGCGACACCCGTTCCCACGGACGTATTTACACGACTACTTCGAAATAACCATGTCGTGTTTCCGATGCAACAATATTTCCCGCCCTCTCGTGCCCAGATACAAGTCTGTTTAGAGGCGGAAACACCTGAGGACTGTCCCGAAAAGCAAGCTGGCAAATTCTGCAGCCCTAACCGGTCGGGAATGTTCTACGTGACCGGGATGCCCGTTGTGCTTCACGTCGGCTCGGACGTGCAAAATGCCATGTCCTGCATGATACAAGCGGATGCCGTGTTGATGGGTTGCAGCACGTTTGGCCAGGTCGCTGGACTACTTACAAAGGGGATCTCGCTTTTTTCAACGGATTGCATGGGATCTCATACCCCCATCCAGTATAAGACTGTCCCCCCCTTAGCCGTGGCAGAGAGGGGATACTTGTGGGTTCCTATTTCTGGTTCGTGGCGTGATCCGGTTCTATCATCGAAGGGACTTCTAAGGGGTGCACTGGACGATTTGATCAAGACCAGTAAAGGCGTGTTGCGGCTGTAGCGGTGGAGCCGGCATAATTTGGAATTGTATTAAGGACCCGTTTCTTGTGGTCTTCGTGCCGCGATTTGATGGGCAGGATGCCGTTGCCTGACCACAGTATATCGGCAGCACCATCCTCTTAGTAACAGTTGTATTCCACGTGCGTACATCGCTGCGCATGGTGTTTGGTTATTAGTCGTCAGCCGATAGTTGTAGCACGCTAAATAATCAAACCCACTCGGTTCCGCCAAAACGAAGAACCGCAGCCCTCTGGACTCAAGCGAAACGCTGTGACTGATCAAGGTTATACCATGGACTAGGGTGGCCGTCAATGCAATATAGCAGTGGAGATTGGAGCTGGTGTGTTATGATATATCTCGTATTAGTCAGATGCCCTTAAAGTACGTGTCTGTCATCCTTATCCGAACAGTACTATATTTATCATGAATAGGTCTATGCCCCAAAGTTGAGTGCAGTAGGTAGGTGCCCGCATATGAACTGGCGAAGAAGACATTTGCACAAAACAATACTCGTAGAGCTACGCGGTCGAGTGCGACTGAGGTTTGAAATACAGTGCGATGAAGGCCCTACTACAGTGTGGTGTTTCACCAAACGATAATACCCGCATTAAGGCATGGCCACGGCACATCTCGAAGCTGTGCAGTACAGCGCTACACTGAGATTTATTATGAGTTCGCAACAACAGGATAGTTCGATAAACGTATCGTTTGTCAGGACATCCTTCTACCCGGCGAGTTCCTTTCGCAATAGAGGGCATGTCCTGGTACCCGGCCGCTCGCTTCCCCTGTCGGAGCTCCATTAGCGGCCACCTTTGCGGTAAGCCATGTGGTACTCGTGCGCCGGAGCGTTATCCGTGCCAGGACCATCCAACCCATAAAGCATTAAATGCGACGTACATTAGAAACGCTCAACTTTCGAGTAATCTAAATACTTATCAATTGCGTGTGCCCATCGACATACGACAATCGTAGCTATAGCCACAAGGAGTCTACAGGCCTATCATCTGGTCGTGGCCATCGATGGACATCGAAAGGAGTCTACACAAGCCTACGCATGTATGCCCGCCGCCCCACATGGTCCGGGAATGGGTTGAGAGATTGAGAAGATAGTGGGTACATATCACCATTACAACTGTTGTCGTGGGTGGTAGAGGAAATATATATAGTGTCAAGTGTTGGAACTTTCACAGTATTCATGCTCCGGGAAGGCGAGGAGTGGTAGACAGGTCACTTGCGATGGCAATGGTCACTTGCGATGACAATTGCGTTTAACGCCATCGCGAGATAAATACCATGTATGTCAACCTTAGAGGTAGGACCCTGATTTCAATTAACCGGGTACCCGGCGGGTATACCCGTCAGGGTCCTACACGTTTGACGGGTTCGAGCTCAACACCCGCGGGTGTTCGGAGCCTGCGGAAACTTGCGTCATCGGGAACCGGGTAGCTGCGGGTTTTCGGGTGCCCGCAGGTAATTTGTATTCCTGGTTAATTCTGCCTGTATTCCACAAGTGTAACTTGTGGTCTCTGGAACGGATTCAATATATTTGTCTGTCTGTCTGTCTGTCTGTCCGATGAGTCTCAGTCTGGGGTACCCCACGGCCAAATTTCTTTCAAAACTGCTACACCCGTGCCGGAGGCAACAGGTCGGTAGCCCTCGAGGAGGCGAGCGCCATCGTCCAAACGATACCTAATGGGATGCCCTGTGTAAAGTAGTCAGGGTTGGCTCCCAGCATCCCAAACGGAGTGGCGGGCGAGCGTTTGCCAAGCAGCACCGAGGCCAGTGCCTAATTTCAAGGTAATCGGATTTGATACGCGTACGAGCAGTCTTTCCAAGCCGCACCTTTCTTCTTCCCTACCTCCCTCCCTCCCTAAACCGAATTTTTTCAAAGTCACTTTTATTACGAAGTACACAAGATTTTAGACATAAGATTTTACAAGTGTAACTTGTAGTCTCTGGAACGGATTTAATATATTTGTCTTTCTGTCTGTCTGTCTGTCCGATGAGTCTCTAACTGGGGTACCCCACCGCCAAAATGCTTTCAAAACTGCTATACCCATGCGTCCTCCTCCTCCTCCTCGTCCTCCTCCTCATTATTCCTTTTCTGATAAAGAAACAATTGGCCGCTGGTCCAACAAAAAAAATAATACGACTCGTACTGTACTCAGCAGATACGTAAGTTCACATCATGCACCTACCGACCACGGCAGACCACGGTGAAAACCGAATTTTTTCAAAGTCACTTTTATTACGAAGTACACCAGATTTTAGACATAAGATTTTACAAGTGTAACTTGTAGTCTCTGGAACGGATTCAATATATTTGTCTTTCTGTCTTTCTGTCTGTCCGATGAGTCTCTAACTGGGGTACCCCACGGCCAAAATGCTTTCAAAACTGCTACACCCGTGCCGGAGGTAACAGGTCGGCAGCCCTCGAGGAGGCGATCGTCATCGTCCAAACCATACCTAATGGGGTGCCCTGTGTGTGAAGTAGTCAGGGTTGGCTCCCACCCAAACGGAGTGGCTGGCGAGCGATTGCCAAGCAGCATCGAGACCAGTTCCTAATTTCAAGCTAATTGGATTTCATACGCGTACGAGCAGTCTTTCCAAGCCGCACCTCTCTTCTTCCCTACCTACCTCCCTCCCTACCTCCCTCACTCCCTCCCCCGCTCTCTCTCTTCCACCCCCCCTCCTCCTCCTGCTCCTCCTCCTCCTCATCTTTCCTTTTCTGATAAACAAACAATTGGCCGCTGGTCCAAACAAAAACGAATACGACTCGTACTGTACGCAGCAGATACGTAAATTCACATCATGCACGTACCGACCATGGCAGACCACGGTGAAAACCGGATTTTTCAAAGTCACTTTTTTTACCAAGTACATAAGAATTACTTGGTGGTAAGTTTCTCACAGTTTATCCAACAATTTTGATGTTGTGGGTTGTGACCGTGCGAGTGCAAAGCAAGATCGCACAGCACCACAGCACCAACCAGCTCTGCAGCAAGCAGCAGCAGCCATCTCTGCAGCAGTAGGGCATAGCTCCACCATATAACCCTAGCCCGAACTCAAGTACAACACGCTTCTCGGTGAAGCATGAACTTGCAGCCGTCACACCCTACGACACCAGCAAACGACATATGATATATACCTGGTATGCAGGTGTGTACCTGACGTGCTTGTATATTTTCATGTGTACCCTTCGTTGGGTATACTTGTCGTGGGACTGTGAGATTCCAACCTCAAACTTCCTGCTCAAGCCGGGGGGTGGTGGAGAGCATGTCATCATCTTGGCATTGTCATCATCTTGTCAAGTCATCATCTTGTCAAAGTCATCGTCTTGACATGGCATCATCATCTTGGCGCTCTTGAAGGGAAACATTGTGTGACGAATCAACATGTATCTTCGCCGTCCACGGTCTGCAGTTTAAGCGATGAGCAGTGCCTGGTTTCGCAGAATACCGGAAGGATAAAAGCACGCGGTGATTTCATGCCGTAAGTCGCTGAGAAAGTAAAACGTGAGGGTGGTTAACTTAACCCCTCTGGCACTCGACAGGGAAAAGGTGACGAAAATAAACGATGATTAACGCATCGGCCGCACGTTGGAAGTGGGGGCTTGCTGGGCTCGGGGATGGTACATTTAGTGTCCGAACAACGTATATGCAATACAAGGACTTGTACGACACATCGAACAGCATATTCCACAAGTGTAACTTGTGGTCTCTGGAACGGATTCAATATAGTTGTCTGTCTGTCCGATGAGTCTCAGTCTGGGGTACCCCACGGCCAAATTTCTTTCAAAACTGCTACACCCGTGCCGGGGGCAACAGGTCGGTAGCTCTCGAGGAGGCGATCGTCATGGTCCAAACCATACTAATGGGGTGTCCCTGTTGTGGAGTAATCAGGGTTGGCTGCCCAGCATCCCAAACGAGTGGCGGGCCGAGCAGCATGCACGGCAGCACCGAGGCCAGTGCCAATTTCAAGTGGAATCGGAATGTTCATCCGTTGGTACGACGTCTTTATCGTGCAGAGTGACCAGCTCGCTTTTCCTCGTCCGTTCGCTATTCCCTCCCTCCCTCTCCTCCCTCCCTCCCTCCCTCCCTCCTCCTCCCCCCCGTCCCTCCCTCCCTCCTCCCTCCCTCCCCCTCCCTCCCTTCCTCCCTCTCCCTCTCCCATCCCCTCTCCTCGTCTTCCTACTCCTCCTCCTCCTCTTCCTCCTCCTCCTCCTGCTTCTCCTCCTCTTCCTCCTCATCTTTCCTTTTCTGATAAACAAACAATTGGCCGCTGGTCCAACAAAAAATGAATACGACTCGTACTGTACGCAGCAGATACGTAAATTTACATCATACACCTACCGACCACGGCAGACCACGGTGAAAACCGGATTTTCAAAGTCACCTTTTTTACCAAGTACATACGATTTACTTGGTGGTAAGTTTCTCACAGTTTATCCTACAATCTTGATGTTGTGGGTTGTGACCGTGCGAGTGCAAAGCAAGATCGCATAGCACCACAGCACCAACCAGCTCTGCAGCAAGCAGCAGCAGCCAGCTCTGCAGCAGTAGCGCACAGCTCCGCCATATAACCCGAGCCCCAACCCAAGTACAACACGCTTCTCGGTGAAGCATGAACTTCAGCCGTCACACCCTACGACACCAGTAAACGACATATGATATATACCTGGTATGCAGGTGTGTACCTGACGTGCTTGTATATTTTCACGTGTACCCGCGTTGTTGAAACATGTTTGAAAAGCAACTTGCAAACCATTTGAAAATCGCTTTCAAACATCTACTATTAAATTATCTATTGACCGCCTACGAACCAAGTATGTCATTAATCATAAAGGGCCTGTACAAACGAAATACATCGTCCCGACCAGTAAAGTCCAGCGCCATCAAATGGTTGCAATGGTTGCATTCATTAGCTATGCCTGCATGCGCAGACTTCAAAACTGCTGTATGTAGCTATGCGTATGCGCCATATCGTCCCGACCAGTAAAGTCGATTGCCTCTTCTCTTCTTCCAGATCGTGTGCCCGAACTCCGAAAATAATGAATTAACTCTATTTCTGATACGAAATAATTAAATTGGAATTGCGATCTAATTATTTTGCTGTTTTGCCCAGATTGCACCCCCGCACCTGAAAATAAATATTTAAACATGAACACGTTTTTGTTGTGCGGTTTGACACGTAGAAGCACATACATACTCAAACACAACCAGTTTGGAAGAGGTATTATGCCGCCCGGGACATACACACACGCGGGTTTACGAAATAAGTGACCCGCGTTTACGACATAATAACTCGTATCGTAGTATGAGGGAGGTGCCACACACAACACCGGATGAGGACAGCTGCAGACTGCGCCGTATACGTAGTTCCGGCGAAAACGTGTTTGGCACATACATAGTACGTGGACTAGTCCCCTACAGAAGCTTCGCTACTACTACTGCTTGCTGAATGGTACGGACTGCCTGCACTACTCTGAAAGCCACATGATGTGGTCATACCACTCTGTCCTGAAATATAAGCAACTCTTATTACCACTGTGTCCCTAAATATAAGAAACTTTCATACATAAATATTCATTACAAACATCGCTTATATGTCGGGACAGGGTGATAGGATTATTGTTGTTGATTTGCCCAAGATAATAGGAGAAAAACATAAGCAGGAAATACATTAATCATAAAGGGCCCGTATCCCCTCTTGCCCGACACGGCGGCGGGACCACTTGGCAAACAAAGCGTACCTTGCTGGCTGGCTGAACTACTGCTTAAGTCGACGAACCACCTGGATCCCATCACGGATACCAAAAAGTATCCGAAAAAATCAATTTCTTGCTTTATCGCGCTTTTCCTCGATCCCTACAACTAGCTTTCTTTGTTGTGACAGCCCCCCCCCTCATATAACAGATTTTTCCTGTCGAGGTCGAAGGTCTATCGTCGCATGAGCTGATATTTATCAGGGTGTTGACGATTTGCAACGAGAGAAAAGCAAATTGCGCCGCCTGCAGCCGTTTGAAAACAAAAATGGAAAAAAAAACATAAATTCTTTCCCTTTTTTCCGACAGCGGTGGTACGAGCGAATCTTCAGCCTGAAAATTCCGGGAAATATTTCACACATCACTATATCATTGGCATACGTAGGACTAAGTTTTTGCACCAGCTCGATTTCTCGGTCCGCACACACTTGTGGAATTAAGCACGCCAATCCGTTCCTTGGCCGTGCAATAACAATATATTCATACACGTTATTTGAAAACGTTTGAAAAGCAACAAGCAAACCAACTATATTTGAAATATTGAGGTGAAGCATGAACTTGCAGCCGTCACACCCTCCGACACCAGCAAACGACTTATGACATATACCTGGTATGCAGGTGTGTACCTGACGTGCTTGTATATTTTCATGTGTACCCACGTGATTAAAAAAAGTTTCAAATCTGCGGTATGCAGCTATGCGTATGTTTGCGCCATATCGTGCTGACCAAGAAAGGTGTGGCTTGGAAAGACTGCTCGTACACCGATGAAATCCGATTCAACTCGACATTAGGCACTGGCCTCGGTGCTGCTTGGCCTTGTGTTGCTCCACTTTTTCGGCGGCAAGCATGTGTTCCATTCGTTGTGTATACTTGTCGTGGGACTGTGAGATTCTAACACTATCGGCTTGCGTACGACTCTCGCGTGCCGTGCGTACCGAGCAAAGGCCGTTTTCTTGTTGAATTACATGAGATGAAGAAAAAATACCAACATACCTGTAGGGTAAGTAATATTCGTATGGTCTGAATTCCCCTGGTGTGCGTATTCCGGTTTCCGCAGCAGTACGAATATCCCTTCGGGTGTATACTTTTCTCCTTCCGTATTAGTCCACGTGCTTGGGTGCGTCTACAGTCTACAGTATATATATATATAATATCAACGTATCTGGGTTGCGGGCGTGTGTATGTGATGCCTGTCTTACCCCGGACGTTGGCCTGGCGTTGTAATGTCCACTGACCTTTACTGCCCTACCAAATATACGCATCCATACATCAGGCGTTGCCCCCCAGGCATATCCATATAAACGACGGTGCGAGGCAAGTATTTGTTATATATTCATACCCGTTATTTTAATACGTTTGAAAAGCAACAAGCAAACCAACTATATTTGAAATATTTGAAATATTTTGTTACCGCGCTACTGTAGTACCAGGTATCCATACATCAGATGTTGCCACCTAGGCATTTAAACGACGGTGCGAGGCAAGTATTTGTTATTTATGCGATATAGAGTTGTGCCCTCCCTGGTGTTTGTGCTTCGTGAACATGCGCGTTGTGCTACAGTAACATTGGGTTGTGTTACCTGGTCAGGTACGATCGTCCTGTACTTCTGTAGGTATCAACAGATAAAACCCACGAGACGAAACCCGCTAAACGCACAACAAAACTAGACGAAATACAACGACCGAGATCATTGCACGTAGATATAGACCAGACTCGCGTTCAACGCGTCTATTCATCTTTGTACAGAACACCAACTACAGTACTCGTACCCCCCCGCAGTTTTGCCAGTACGCGTGCCGCCTTTTTGCGTCAGTGCATGATCGTGTGTGCGGAACGTTCATGGGCTACGTGATCATGCGGTCTTAGTTTTTTCACCAGCTCAATTTCTCGGTCCGCAGTACACACACTTGTGGAATTAAGCACGCCAACCCGTTCCTTGGCCGTGCAATAACAATACTACATTTAGGAAACCCCAACAAAACACACAATCGCACCGGCCAACCACACACACCATCAACTTGCTACACTCAACGCTGAAGGGGGCGCACACGGTAAACGGCAGTACCGTCACGCGGCACCAGTTGGGCATAATGAGCCAGCAGGTGAGCGATCCTGACATGGCCTCTCAGGAAATTTAATTGCCGGCGTGGGACGATCTTGCTCAGAATCTCGCTGAACGTCCAAAGGCGCCTGTGCAAAGCGCCCGCGAAGGCGATGCGGACGGCAGCAGTAGCGACAGCGAAGACTATGCAGGCTCTCGCTTTGACAGCAGCAGCAGACGTGCATCATTTTACTTGAACCGTCAAGTATACGGTAACCAACATAGAGAGCTGGGAACGTCACCCGCCATGGAGCAAATAATATCACTGACTTTTAGTATCCAAGTGTGCTCCCGTGAGTACATCTATCTACCCGGGTGCGCAACGATACGAGCCCCGGGCCCCTTCTGAGTTCAGGGGTAAAGGTCTTTGCGAGCAACCATGCACTTATTTTTGTCGTGTTTGTTTTTTTTCTGTTCATGATGTCTGCGATTTTCGAGCAACAGCGGTGTATTCATGCGCCACGCATTGTTGTTCGGCAATCCTACAACATACCAGGTACAAGTACTTTAGCTACAGAGTTAATCACTGTTTTCCGTTAATGTATTTTCATGATGGCTACTTTCCTATATCCGATATATAGTGGGTAGGTTAATGTGCACTGCAGTCTTCTACGCGGGAGGAAGATCGTGAGCCGTCAACCCCATACGTAGTGTATATTTTGTTTTTCGCGATCCCAAACCAATACTAAGACGCCCGCCCAATAGATTTATACCAGGTGGTACACGAGAAAGCAAGTTTAGGCGGCGTGTGTATCTATTGATTGTGCTTGCAATAGATACCACAGAGGTAAGATGACGGTTACAGATATCAATGAGTTCATATACTTGATGAGGCTTTCTCAATCTGTGTGGTCCCTGGCTTGGTGGGTTGTTGGCTTGCTTGACTTCGCTTCGATTCTACTTCGAGGTTCGATCTATTCTCCAGGCTTCAGCCTGGAGGCTCACCAGCGGTAATTCGGTTTTTGACCCCTCCTCTAGCATTCTAAAAACAGCATAGTAGTCACCGGTCTAAAACCAAGTGTATTCGATCTTTAAAAGTGTCGCATCATACCTACTCTGAAACCAGCATAGCCGTGTCACATCATAACTACTGGACTTAAGTATGAAATGTTTACGGGAGGAAAATGGCGCATTTTTTGCTCGCGCCAAAACCAAATGAGGTCATCGACGATTTAGTGGTAACGACGGCCACAGCGCGTCGAATCGCAAACGGCTGCCTCCGCGGTCATCAGTGGTATATCCTGCTGTGGCGACGGAGCTCTAGCGCCACGGCCTGGTCTCAGGAAGCACGACCCGGCTGGCCTGAGGGTGTGTCGCGCTGAAAAGCCTCGGCAATACGAGCGGGCCTAACGAAGCCTCCTGTAATACGCTCCCCTCTGACCGAACCGGGTGGGTACTTCGCCCAGTCTCTTCCTTTTGGTCTCTCGTGGGTCCTCACGCAGCACCATATCGGCTGTTGGTCGACTAGACGAGTGGTGCTCGGCGAACACTTACTGGGTCAGGGACGACGAAATGAAATATTTCCGACGAGTACGTATCGTAAGAAGGAGCTGTTAGTAAGCTCCTCTCGCGAAAGACTGAAGGGGTAGGCCTTCAGAGGTTTACAGGTTCGGGATGGACAGCAGGCAGTGGACTCGTTCAAGAGGAGATGATGCAAAAATAGGTATTTTATTGGCCAGGTGCACAGAAGGCAGGTGGAAACCGGGACTGAGCAGATGGGGGGCGTGCGGGGCACTTCCACCAGCGCTTACATACGTCCAGCAACGGTACCGAAGTACGACAGCTACGCCAGTAGTTCTACTAGAGTCGCTCAGGCGGCTATATTCTATCTCCCTACCTCCCGCTATCCGCTCCTCGCTTGGCTGTTGCCTATCAGCAGACAGCGACTACGCTCTCTCAACAGTCTTGCTTCAACGCTCGTGCATTCTCAACAGTATTTCCTCCCAACGATTCCTAAATTAATTGGTCTTCATCCAATCCGGTCTTCACTTACTGCTCCGACTTCTCCCACCCCACTAGTACCAGTATAACCTGTTCTACTGCTCTCCTCTTACGCCATGATGAGCGTTGGGCCAGCTGTTCGGTCGTCTTCTGTGGTCTGACGTACGACTCAACTGACTTCGTCCCCTGCTCTCTGTTACTATAACGCCTCGAGATGGTCTGTTAACCCAATCTCACAACAATAGCCCACCCTGAGCCACCGTCGCCATATAAAGGGCGTGCGGTGGAACAACAATCCGTACTGAGATTGCTGAACAGGTGTTGATGTCTGTTTATACTTGGAAAAAAAAACATGCAGAATTAAATGGGTGGAAACCCTTTAAAACAAATCGTAAAAACGCAACATAACTGGACTAAAACAAAACTATCCTCTCCCTCTGCTATTTGAAGTACCGGAATAACACGGAAAAAACAAATCCTCCTTGCCTCAACTCGACATGCTAATTTAATCCTAGTTAATTCCAGCTTTACAATGTCTGCACATTCTTCTCGTTAACCTATGGCCTGTTGGGTCTGCTTCGCGATTCGCTACCCGCCCCCCCCTTATCTTACTGATAAGTGTCAACACCCGGTCCACTCTTTCGGCTTTCCTCTCGAGTGTACCCCCCCCCCCCCATGCTCTATGTCAGCCCAGCGATGGCGTGTAGTTCTTGGTGCTCCTCGTCCTCCGGTGTACGTGCCAGCACCATATTCCTTGCTCCTCGCTAACGGTGGTTAATGTAGCCTTGGACAGATGTACGTTGTATTGTTTTCCCAGATCCAGCATCTTGATCGTGTGTGGAAGGCTCTTGCTTTCGGCGTCCTCCGTATCCCCCACTACTCGTGACAGCTGCCAACCTGTTTGGATCGCATTATAATAGATACACGAGCCAACGATGTCAGGCGTATACAGTCCCGGCCTCTCTCGGGTGTCACAGCTCACAAAAAATCCCGGCAGCACATGTCTCTGGCCTGTTTCACGGGCTACAGCTCTCGTAGCTACCTGGAGTCTGTGCTGTCGATATTTCGCATTCCCTCCTCCAATCTGGACTGGTTCTCCAGCCCAATACTTTACTACGTGATTCCCATATTGTTTTAACTCCTCTGCATGTTCAAATGTGGGTCGTTCTATCCCGTCCCAGTACGTAAGGTATTGCACTTCGATTTTCCCACGTAACCCTCTCGTTAACCGATGTTTCGCTATTGTTCGGGGGGTGACTCGGTGGGTGTCAAGCTCAACGATTACGTCGTCTGTGGTCAGGTGGAACGGTGGGGAAATTTCCGAGTAATTATTGAGCACATAGTTACTCATGGCCCATGGTAAAAATCTCGGCGCGGTCGCTCCGTCGTGGGGGTTAAAAACATTTCTTGCATCGGTGTACCGATGCTCGAGCATTATCCCTCGTCCGGACTCATCCTTGCGAATTTACAATAATAATAGTTTTTTTTCCATACTCGTCCGTCATCTATTTTTCCGGGGCCTACGAGCAACACCTTATACGGACCGGTCCAACCGTGGGCTAGTTTGCTGATCAATGCAAACGATTTCTGCTTTGAGCTACCTTCTGTGGGCTTGTGCACATGTTTTCCTCTTCCGGTAATAGTGCTGTGATCATCGTGTACCCACGCCCAGTCTCCCGCCTTAAACTTCGATCGATTATTCACGATGGCGTCGATATTCTCATTCGCGGCTTGGTGTGTTGCTTTGATCAATCTGTCTTATTCCCGTACTAAATTGTATGCGCGTATCTGTCGGTCTCGCATCAGTTCTAGATAATCGAGCTGACCCCGTTTCGCACTCTAGTGGCCCTTCACCCCGCTACCCTCTAAAATAGTCATTGGCAGCCTCGGGTACCGGCCTATGTGGACTTCATTGGATGCCAACCCTGTGCCCCTGCTTACGTTGTTATTGTGGGCGGTTATGGCGTGTAGCAGTATCTGGTCCCAGTTTATCTGGTCGTCCGCGATGAGATACGATAACATTTGGCACAGGGTGTGGTTCAATCTCTTGACCATCCCGTTCGTCTGGGGGTGGTACGAGCTCGTATACTTTTTAATAGAACCCAACATCTTAAAAACCTCTCGGCATACTTTCGACACAAATTCTGCGCCTCGGTCTGACAAAAAGGTGTGCTGGGCACCCCCATCTGGGAATGTAGTCATTGACCAATCGTCCTGCACAGCCTTCCGTGTTCTTTTCACCCTTCGTGATTGCATATGCTTCCGCGTGGCGGCTGAATAAATCCACCGCCAAAAATACGTATTCGATACCTCTGGCCGTTGACGGCAAGGGGCCTAAAAGATCGAACGCCACCATCTGCCCTGGTCGGCTAGGTAGGGGTATGGACATCAATGGCCATCGCACGGTTTGTCTGGTGCTTTTGCGGGCCTGGCAAGTATCACAGCGCCTAGTTAACCACTTAACGCTTTTTGCCATACCGATCCACCAATAAAACCTCTGTAACAACCCCAGGGTCACCTTCTCACCTAAATGAACTGCCTTCTTGTGGGTACAGTCCATCACCCAGGGTCGCAGAAGTAGAGGCACATTGGTCCTCAGTGGCTCGTCTCCAAGCAGCCGCTCATACTGGCCGGGGTTTCTGTCCGGGCGGTCCGCAGGGGCACGCAATGGGCGTCGCACACGCAACTTTTCTGAGTTAGGCAGTTGCATTATTTCTCCTTGGGACACCAACCTTGTAATTTCCTGTGCGTCCACTCCTGGACCTAAACCCTCCTCGGTGATGTCCTTACTGGCAGTACCATTTGCCATGCAACTCATCACTACGTGAGCCGTCTCGTCTTTAAGTTGGGCTTCGGCCCAATCGTTCGCAGTTTTCTGGCATAATCTTTCATCGAATTCACCCGCGGCTTCGCTATCGAACTCGTCTACCTGGCTTTCCGGCTGTCTATCTGCCTGATTGCCCTGAACTGGCTCGGCTGCCGCGCCCGCGCCGCTGCCTTCTCCTACAGGATTTATTACGCCTACGTCCAGTCTCGACCTTGAGTGCAAGACGTCTCTACCTTCGATGGTCATCGGACACGCGTGTAACATTAAACCAGGTTCTAACTGGCCGCTGCGTACTGTACTCTTGTCTGGGGAGGAAAAAGGGCTTTCATCGCGTATCGTATGAATTGGGGCTCTCCCCGTTGTGGGTATCTGTTTTTGGTTACGTTCGCTGTCACATTGCATCACCTGCCATAGCAGCTGAGCCTGTTCGTCCATCGTGCGTGGTGCCGGCCTGTGCTCTCTCTCCCCCACCGCAGCGGCACAGGGGGTTCAAGGGGTCGGGGTGAGCGCAACGTCGCACTCAGAACAGGCGACAGGGCGGCAGGGGGCGTCGGGGGGTTTGCATGCACGTGACTCTCGCTGCCGACAGAGACCGCCTTGGATCTCTCGGACCCGACGTCCCCGAACTCGCTAACAGGCGGGGGGGCCTGCGACGCTACTTCGCCCGCATTACAAGCAAGGGAAGGCAGTGGGGACGGCAGCGCGACGTCGCCTACATCACAAGCAAGAGACTTGTCACCCGAGGACTGTGTCACGCCTTCGGCGAGAGGCTCAGCCCCCCCACGCGAAGGATCTCGGGCACCGCCGGGCACGGCATCATCGGGAGGACGCACCCCGCCCGTCCCACCGGCCTCGGCGGCCGCAACGGCGCCTGCCGCGCGCGTGCCGCCCGTACCGCGCGCAGCCCGCCTGGTCACCGGAGGGGAAGAAATCTCTGCAGTACTCGATTTCTTCCCTTTCTTCTCCTCTACGTTTTTGTCACCTGGCTTCGAAGTCCCATGATGGTACGAGCTCCTCGGTGGGTCTCGAGCTGTGTCCTGCCCAGAGTCGACGACGCCTCTATCGTAAGAAGGAGCTGTTGGTAGGCTCCTCTCGCGAGAGACTGAAGCGGTAGGCCTTCAGAGGTTTACAGGTTCGGGATGAACAGCAGGCAGTGGACTCGTTCAAGAGGAGATGATGCAAAAATAGGTATTTTATTAGCCAGGTGCAGGAAAAGGCAGGTGGAAACCGGGACTGAGCAGATGGGGGGCGTGCGGGGCACTCCCACCAGCGCTTACATACATCCAGCAACGGTACCGAAGTACGACAGCTACGCCAGTATTCCTACAAGAGTCGCTCAGGCGGCTATATTCTATCTCCGTACCTCCCGCTATCCGCCCATCGCTTGGCTGTAGCCTGTCAGCAGACAGCGGCTACGCTCTCTCAACAGTCTTGCTTCAACTCTCGTGCATTCTCAACAGTATTTCCTCCCACCGAGTCCTAAATTAATTGGTCTTCATCCAATCCGGTCTTCACTTACTGCTCCGACTTCTCCCACCCCACTAGTACCAGTATAACCTGTTCTACTGCTCTCCTCTTACCCCATGATGAGCGTTGGGCCAGCTGTTGGGTCGTCTTCTGTGGTCTGACGTACGACTCAACTGACTTCGTCCCCTGCTCTTTGTTTCCATAACGCCTCGAGATGGTCTGTAAACCCAATCTCACAATGCGATGGAAAGAGACTTTGGTAGTCTCTCGTGATCTCAGACCGAAGGGGATGCCCTCAGAGTTTAGTTGGTTCGGAATGGCAGGGGCAGTAGTTCAGGTCGAGGAGCAAAGAAGAAGAAGAAATTGGTATTTAATTATCACCACAGCAGGATGGAAGCAGATTTCCCAGACTGAAAGAGGGGTTGTGACAGCCTGCTTTCATCGTCACTATAATTCTACGTCCGCTCCTACAGTAGATCTATCAGATACTCTGCAAGAGTCGTGCACGCACGCGTTCTCCTACGTTAAACTACCCGAATTCTCCTAGCAGTTGTAGATCATCAACCTACAGGTCTACGTCTCAAGCGCAGCGAACACAGCAAAGAACTTCCTTCTAACTCGTACTCGTACTCGAGTAGTCTCTGACCACTCAACTCTCTGTCCAATCATATACTCGTCAACTGTACTGGCCAGCTCTACCTCAGTATTGTTAGTCTAACAGCAGTCTTAATCACGCTCTGTACTGCTCCGTACGTTAGTTACTCTTACCACAGTGACTAGCAGTCTGTCTCTCAGCAGGATAGCCTGCTACCTGCTTACTGGGAGGCTGACTCATCCCCTAGTTCCTACTATGTAACGCCTCGAAATACTCCAGAAACCCAATATCACCTGAACAACACGGCAAACAATGAGGATGAATAAAGGATTGGGGACGCTCTCTCCATTTCCAGTAAGGAATTGCCGGTTCAATGATCTAAGGTTCTGTAGTCGTCACCGCCGGTGGGTCGTGATCTCACTCCTCTCTGCGTGAGCAGAGTGTTCTAACTGGTAAACTACGACGGCTGGAGTGTGTGACAACTCGGAGTGAGACAACAGTCCGATGACAAGAGAGAGAGAAGTCCAAGACAAGTGGGAGCAGAGGGCGAGCAGTTGTCGTTGCTGCCTCGGCGCTCGGGTCAATGACCCTTTCAGCGGAGCCTTCCTAAGTCCTGCTGCGGAGAATCCGCCAAGCAGAATAGCCGCCGCGGAGGATCCGTCAGCGGAACGTGGAGGAGAAGGTTCCGTGTAGAGATCTAGACGTGACAATCTCCCGAGTTCCCGAGGAGAGCTTCGAGAAAGTGTTCCTCGAAGATGCAAGGGGTTTCGACTTATACGAGTAGGCGTGTTGGTTCCGCGGACATGGTATCCACATCACCCCCCAGTTTTGGTGGTGATAGAGCTCGCACTCCACCACAACTAGAAAGCAATGGAACCAGAGACAAAGGGTTACAACACGTCTAGTTGACATTGTATACTTCCAGTGGCGATTCGCTTAACGCCTGGAGTTTTGATACACTCATTTTGACAAGGCAAGATAGATATCTTTGCCAGACATATAAATGTCAGACATGACAGCAGGACGTACCTTCTGCTGTAGTACCGTTGACAAGCGGATGTTAAATCCGGACATAGGATCGGACAGGAAAAATAATAAGCGATGACAAGAGAGTAATCCTTTCACAGACGACATGTTCATTACATCTCGCGGACTTTGTGGCTGGCCAGCTGTGGATTACGACAAAAATAGACATTCACGATCCTGGACAATTTCCGTGCGGGAGCAACGACGGTAAAATATCCCGGGAATAGTAGGAGTAATATGCTACTAAAACGCACGTAACACGGCTGAGCGTTTGCTCGTCGTGTAGACAACATGGCTGAAGGCTCGACAGGCGTTACAGGGTCATATGTATGCTTAAGAGCAGTATGACGACATACCTGACGGAGACAATAAGTTGTACACCAAGTATGAGATATTGTAAAAGACATCTGGCTAATTGACCTGCTTTTGGCATCTGATGGGTGTTCGAGACCGGACCAGAATTCAACAGCAGTAACTAGCTTGACTTGAGCAGTAGCTAAGAACGACAAAATAGACCGCTCACAGTATGCACTTGTGGTTCGCTCTCAACGAAAAACAAATACTGAAGAAAAATAAGTTGGATTTACAAGCGACAAGTTGATTGACATTGATGCAGACGGGCGTGGATGAGCAAGCCCAGGTCATGCAACAAGAATAATTGTGTGCAGCGGATGACAAGACAAGCGTGCAAGAAGCAGACACATAATGTATGACATCGTCCATTCATGTCTGTATTGAGACAGAGTGTAATGGAACGATGCATATCTCTCAAGACAAATGGTTTGCGCGAACGCTGGATAGTTATTATCCCATCCCTCCACTGGTGTGCGACGGTACCGGTTACCTTACCGTAGTGCCAAAGACTAGTGCCCAACAATCACGATACCAAAAACACAAAATCCGAATACGATCCCCCATAGCGTGATGGGAGTCGGGTCTGATATGACTAACGATGAAGGACATCGCGCTTTTGGGTGCTCACCCAAAAATTGGCACGATATTTACAACGTGTGTGGCAACAATTGGAAGAATATTTACATCTTAAACAACTAAATACGCAAGACACTACATTCGGTTGAAGACATGTACACAACAAGGTGACTACAATACCATTCAATACTGGGCACTGCGGAAGTCGACGTGAAACTAATGCGAGGATACTCGCAACGACAGAACGTCGACAAAACGCTGACAAGTTGGCACGCACATTTAAACACAATACTCCTTTTGGCTTTGACGCCAGGATAAAAGGAAGTCAACTTACGTTACACAGGGTGTAGGATATGGTGGTCACCAAAGGGTGAGCACAACACAAAAGAGTGCGCGGTACTCGCACTGGACAATGACAAGCCATGTGGTGATAACGCCAAAAATGTACCCACTCTTGTAGGAGGAGGTCAGACAAATGATGGAAACAAGAGCACGGGGCGGTCATCAGTGGTTGCTCAAACTGATGCGACAGAAGAAAGCGCTAAAACAAAACAAAACAAAAATAAAATAGGCCCACTGAAAGTGCTACGATACGGCCGCGGGGACAGGACGGGATTTCCGCGGAGGGGGGTTAAATGCTGAGGAGTCCGTCGACAATACATGCAGCACGGTGGGAAGCAAGCATTTCTCTGCATTGAGGCAGGGCGTTGACATAACGCCATATACCCATTTGGGTAGGATAACCTTCAAACTTGAGATGATATTGAAAGTTAGTCAGAGATGCTGCTCCTACTCCCCTTTTATGTCCATCAATACTCTCAACCGTGAATGCACCGATCATAACTTTTGATAGATAGCCTTCGAGATCGGGCACGGGGAGAGTGGTCCCTAAGAACAAATCGTCGAGCGCATCAAGGTCGGGGACAGGGGACGACAGAGGGACAAAGTGTTTTTTCATCCGGCCGAGGTGGACAGTAATTTCGGTCGGGTTGCCGTCTTTAGTGACACGATAGATGACGGGAGACATTTGCGATCGTACAGTGTACGGTCCACGCCAAGGGCTGAAAGGTTTGGGGTTGGGACCATCAGCTTCGTTGTAAGGGCGGTGGATTAATACTTGTTCGCCAGTTTTAAAACTGGGAAATGACAGGGTCTCATTTACAACCTCTTGCTTATCCGCTCGCTCTTTGAGATTACGACGGGCTAGCTCATATGCAAAGTGCAAGTTTTCGACAGTTTGTTTCGAATAATCGAGTTGAGTTTGCGGTGCGGAGGTGGACGGCACGCCTAAAATGAGATCGACAGGCAGTACAGCTGCACGTCCAAATATGAGGAAATGGGGTGTTTCCTGGAGCGTTGTTGAATAAGCGGTGTTGTGCGCTAACTGGACGAAAGGTAATAGCTCTGCCAAGTTATCGAACGACAAGTTGCTATACATAGCTAACATATTATGGACAGTGCTGTGAACACGCTCTAAGACAGAGGTGCCCTGGGGGCGAAAGGCGGCTGTACGCGTTTTCTTTTATCCAAATACTGACTGCAATTCCTTGACAATTTGATTCTCAAATTCAGTCCCCTGATCGGAATGCAGAGTTTCTGGAGGGCCAAACACCGAGAACACGCGTTCAATCAAATGACGAACAGTCGTGCGAGCCGTTTTATCTTTGATGGCTATCAAAATGACAAATCGAGTAAAATGGTCGATGACCGAAACGATGAATCGGTTTCCTTGTGACAAACTCTTATACTCGACAAGATCAACTGCAACGCATTGGAAAGCGCGCGTGACCAGGCGGTGTCCCACAGGCAATTTAGGTGGGCGGTGGGATGACTTGCGGTGTTGGCAAGACAGACAAGATTCGATATGAGTACGGACCTCCGTGGGCATCATCGGCCACCATAATATATATCGAATAGTATCGAAAGTAGCTTTAAAAGCTAAGTGACCTCCGGATGCTGGTAGGTCGTGACACGAGTTAATGACAAGTTTTCGAAGGGATTTAGGCACTACCAGCTGATCACGGAACGTGCTACGCTTCCTTAAGTGACCAGGAAGGTACGACTTAAATAGCAATCCTTTGTTTACGACAAAATAGCTCATCGTGTACTTAGATTCTCTAGGATGAAGTGGTGTCGGTGCAGGTGCACGGAGATACTCAAAGTACTGACAAAAATCTTCTTTCTGTAGGTCGACAAGTTTCGCTGGACCTACAGTAGGGAAGACAGACACTGCGCTCATGAACAATTCACGATCGCTTTCGACAGGTGCTACATCGTGCAAATTAGACGCGGATAATTCGTAATCACGGGGTCCAGGTGGGTAGTAATGTCCGTCTATCGGTACGTTACGACAAATTGCGGCCAATTTGGGCTCGGATGGGACGGGTTCCTCGTTGACTTCGCTAAAGGCACGATACAGCATATCAGGCACAACATTTAATTTTCCTGCGACATGTTTGACAGTGAAATCGAAATTCTGAAGTGCGATGGCCCAACGGGTCAGCATGTTAAAGGTGTCCTGCATTTGGTAGAGTACGTAAGTGCTTGGTGGTCAGTACAGCAAGTGAAATGCTTGCCCCATAAGTATGGGCGCCAATGGGTAACAGCCCAAACCACAGCACAACACTCTTTCATGGTCGCACTATAATGACGTTGGCTTCTTGAAAAGCGGTGACTGTAATACGCGATGATGTCAAGATCGGAATCGGAGCTACCGTCGCGTGATGGTTGAGCGAGAAATGCTCCTACTCCAGCTTCTGAGGCATCGGTATGGACAACGAACTCTCGGGAAAAGTCCGGGTATTTAAGAACTGGCGCAGAAGTTAGGGCGCGCTTAGCGCGAGCAAAAGCTTCACGTTGCGCGGGCCCAAAAGCCTTCTTGAAAGCATTATTTTTGACAAAATCCTTACGAGTGAGTTCAACCAGCGGTGCTGTGATTTCAGCATAACCGTCTACAAAACGGCGGACATAATTGAGTGTACCTAAAAATCCGCGATTATTTTTGATACACTCAGGCTCAGGCAAGGCGAGTATGACTTTGATACGGTCGGTACTGATTGAGATGCCTATTTCTGAAATGACATGGCCAAGGTACTCGATTTCTTTTTGACCGAACTGAAGTTTACTCGGTTTCAAAGTGAGGCCTGCTGCTTGTAATGCTGAGAACATTTGCTCAAGCGATTTCAGGTGAGCTTCGAACGTTGAATTAAGACAAATGATATCATCCATGCACGTAAGAATACCTGACTCAGGACCAAGGTGTGACAGACATCATGTGTTAAAACAACCAAGGGGCATTGCAAACTCCAAAAGGCATACGTTTAAAACAGAACTTGCCGGTGGGAGTGACGAATGCTGTCCGGTCGATGTGCTCTTCTGCAACGGGCAGTTGCCAAAACGCGCTGAGGACATCGGCTGTAGAGATGAACTTGACGCCTCCGACTGCATCTAGACAGAAATCCAGGTTCGGAAGGGGCCAGCTCTTGCGGACGATATGACGGTTTAGGGTATGACGATAATCAACACAGAAACGAGGGCTGCCGTTCTTTTTTGCAACTAGAGTACACGGGCTACCCCACGGGCTAGGACACTCTTCGATTATGTCCCATTCTAGCATGTCATGGACGCATTTATCTATGACAGCAGTAGCACGAGGGTTGGCACGGTATGGAGCACGGTCAACCGGACGGGTGTCGGGGGGCAAGGGAAACGTTGCCTCTGCATTGGTGCAGCGACCGAGCTCTGACATGGACAAGGCAACGACAGGACGGTACCGGGAGCACAAATCAAGGACAACGGCTTTTTGGTCTGGTAAAAGCTTAGTATCAGTAAATGCTTTGGACAAGGGACCTTCAAGCTCTGATTTGGCTCGAGCGAGTTCATCGACTGATTCGGGTGTTTTCCCAACAGCGTTAACGTGTAATTGATCAGGTGTTACTACTGACACAGTGAATAACTGACCAAGACATAAACCCATCGGAAGTGCAACGCCATCAGAGGACGGGTTCGCAACTTGCACTGCTACTGAACCGTCAGCAGCATACAAAATAGCGAGGGTGCGAGCGACAATAATTTTCTCAAACACCGACGAACTACCGGATTCTGAAAACTCAAGCTCAGACATAATTCGAGGTTCTACTACAACGGTAGAATCCCGTACACGAAGACAGTCAGTAAAAGCTACGACAAGAGCCTCGTGTCTAGGTTTCAGATCGACACGTTCGCGCAAGCTTGCATCTACTCCTTCTGCATCGTGGTGGACAGCAGTGACAGACAAACTAGGGTCGCGAGAAGCAGTGGAGGGGTTAGCAGGGCGAGGGGCGGGGTGGCTAGTACGATGAACTGCTGGGATTGAATTACCAGCAGATGGAAATGACATGGTTTGGTTTTCCCAATCGAAGACAGCTCCAAAGGTAGACATGACATTGTTATCAAGGAGTATTGAATCGGGACCAAGCGATGGTACAACTAACGCTTCGACATCGTGCGTGATTGTACTGAGGGTAAGTGAACAAATTACAAATCCTAGAATATTCAACGGCGACCCATTCGCTGCTCGCAAGGCAACGGCGGCCGGGGGAACAGGTTGAATAACGTCATAACGCAAGGTTGGATGAGACATCAACCATGCTTGAGAGACGATGGAAATATCGGTGGCAGTATCAACAGTGATTGCGGGCACTGGATAATTGTCTACATCGCCAGAAAATTGAACTCTGCGAGACATAAAAGACAAAGAAAAAGGATGGGATCTGTGCACCAGCATCGGGCTGTGCCACACAGTATTATTTTCATTATTTTTCTCTGGGTGATCATCACCCGGGACACTCAGGACATGACTCGACTTGCGTGGCTGCTGTGCACTACGGCTACACTCGGACACACGAGCAGATACTGGGGCGTCATCAGCAAACGTCACCCGCTTGCGCGGACGATGCGAGCTGTACCCCCTACTACTTCGACCTGAGACAAGGACACTCTTGACAGACGACAAACCACGATCAACTCGTTAGCTACTGCCACCATTGACAAAGACACTCGGTACAAGAGACTCGGTACCTACGACTGCTACAGCGGAGAGTTTCCTCTTCGCGCTAACCTTGCCTACCGTATTAGTAGCAAGGTGTGTCCCGACTGCTGCAAGCGCTACAGGAGCTGGGCCACGTCAGTTGCCGTCTCCGTTGGTGCTGCTGGCCTGGCTCCTGCGGTCATCTTCGTCGTCGTCGTCGTCGCGCTCGCGGCGGGAGCGGTGGCGGAGGTTGCCTCGCGGAGACGAAGAACGGTCGCGCTTGGAAGTACCAGACGAGCGTGGGTTGCGCCTACTGAGGTCGCGTGCCTTCTGGATACACGTGGACTCCCAATGCCCCACAGGTTTTTCGCACCTGTCGTACGTCCAGTGAGGGCGGGGCTTGTGCTGCTGCTGATTGGACTGTTGCTTCTTCCTCCCGTGTCGTCCCGCTTGCTGACGTTGCTGGCGCGGCTGCTGGCGAGACGACTGTAACTGACGGACGGCAGCACGGTTCGGGACAGGCGTAAAGGACATTGCGCTGACAGTGGCTGCGCCAGTGAGGCGTGCAGCTTCATGGCGACGGGCGCGCTCGACAGCCTCTTTGAAAGAGGTGACAGGTTTTTCACCGCTCTGCAACAGTTGCAGTGCGGGAGGCAGACTGTGCTGCCATAGGGTGACAGTGATTGCAGACCAAGGCGTACGGCCTTTGGCGTGTCGCTCGACAGCCGATTCAAATCGGGACATGAGGGAACGGAAACGTAGTGCGGAGGCGGATACAGTCTCGCCTGTTTCCGACTTGAATGTTGCCAATTTAATGGCACACTCTTCTACGCTGTTGGCGGGCATCAACATATCTAAGATAGCGAGTTTGAGTTCCTCCCAGGTGGACGGTGGGGGAAACGAGCCGGGGTTGTTGACGTTCTCGGCGTTGACAACATTCGCGCTCCAATCGATCCTACCACACATCAGTTGTTGGTACAACGTAAGACAAGGACCGTCGCAGATGAGACTCAAGGGCTCGAAAGCAAGATTATCGGCGAACTTGTCGTCATTCGGTGCTACCGATTTGGCTCGAAAACCGACGACCAAGCGAAACTGCGGCAGTACTTCGGCGACATCTACATCAGCACTGCCATTCAAACGTGGAAGGCTACGGACATCGTTAGGCTTGAAGGTCACAGCCTTTGGTGCGGACAGCACTGCTGGATACGTGGCAGCGGATTGGACAGGGGGGACAGGGTTTGAGTTCGACTCGGACAAGGTGACAGACGCTGCGGGACTACTCGAAACCCTCATACTTGCCAACAGAATCGAGTTATGCTGCTCCGACAGCACCTCAATTTCGCCGCGCTCCATTTTTTCCAGCTCACGGTGGAGTCGATTGGAGCCCCGGGGTTGAAAGCTGTGGGAGAGTCCGTACTCCCGTTTTTGGCCTCGAGGACTCCGCCGGGTGCTGCTGTAGTTTCCTCCGCTGCTGCGTTGTCGACAAACTCGCTCGATGTTGTTTCTCCGGACATGGTGCTCCTGACAACTTCAGAATCGACACTGGTGTTGATGATCAACTGCCGTCCGACGCCAATAAGGTTCTGTAGTCGTCACCGCCGGTGGGTCGTGATCCCCCTCCTCTCTGCGTGAGCAGAGTGTTCGAACTGGTAAACTACGACGGCTGGAGTGTGTGACAACTCGGAGTGAGACAACAGTCCGATGACAAGAGACAGAGGAGAAGTCCAAGACAAGTGGGAGTAGAGGGCGAGCAGTTGTCGTTGCTGCCTCGGCGCTCGGGTCAATGACCCTTTCAGCGGAGCCTTCCTAAGTCCCGCTGCGGAGAATCCGCCAGGCAGAATAGCCGCCGCGGAGGATCCGTCAGCGGAACGTGGAGGAGAAGGTTCCGTGTCGAGATCTAGACGTGACAATCTCCCGAGTTCCCGAGGAGAACTTCGAGAAAGTGTTCCTCGAAGATGCAAGGAGTTTCGACTTATACGAGTAGGCGTGTTGGTTCCGCGGACATGGTATCGACGGATCGTGTAATTGTTTTTGGGAATAACCGCCTCATATATTTTAGGAAACCCCGGTTCAGCGGCACACATATGCCACCGCCGGCAGCGTAGGAGGCCACCGCAGCGCCCACAAAGGGTGGTAAACTATCCATCACCACGTCGGCAACGTCATCGACGAAGCGGTGGTGCAAAATTTCGAAGGTGTGCGGAAAACATCGGGAAATGCTACGTTGGTATCCAAAGCGGTGATGCAGCATGGCATGGACGTCAGGCTGCCGTCCTCGTCCCATGTCCGATCTCGTTCGCCGTTTCTTCTTGGATATGGCAGTCAACTTATCGCGGAATGTACTTCGACCATTTTTTAGGCGAACGACAGTGACTGAGACGAGGATGTTGCCCAGAAAGTAGCATAATTGTTCAAATTTTGAGATTTTCGCATGCGCAGCGGTGCTCGTACGAGTACAACAGAGGGCAGAGGGCCACAATGAAATCAGTACGACTCGTAACTTGTACTTACGAGATGTACCTGGTAGGCTGTCATCCTTCTTATCTCTTGAACAAAATTCCCACTGCAGCAGCAGCAGTTCGTACAGCAGCAGCTGAAGGGTACTTCGAGGATGTCTTTGGCGCGTGAACGTCGCAGTGTCAATAACCGTCAGTCGAACCACGTCCCGACCGATAATATGTTCATGATACCATCACAGGTATCCTTCACACCGGGCTGGAGTTGACCTTTTACGTTCGTCGTCTGCCCGGAATTGGGCGCAAGACGACGAAGCGACCAATGTCTGTGGATGGGGTGAGACGAATCATGGAGAGAGTTGAACCAGGCTCGGCTGAACCGACCGAAGATGAAGAAGGGATGTCGGCACTCCGTTCTGGCGACCTTCGTTTAGAGACGGGGAGTGTCGTGTGTATCGATACAGCAGTGTAGGGAGGTCAGCCAATAGGATCATTTGGAGTGAGTCTCAGGTTCTTATTTGCTGGTCCAATGCCAGGCCACTTTCCTAGACCCAGTTTCTTATCCACCGACGGTGTTGAAACGCACTAGTACTTCGCACGAGTTTTTTCGTCTATCGATGGCGGTCAATCTGAAAGAGTGCCCCCTTCTTCGAATGCCTCGAGGTGTGGGGTGCTGGCAGCCGAGATGAAGACCGCCGCCAGCAGCCACAAGGAACGGACCACTCGTACCTAAGTTGCAGAGTGCTCCGCACCTTCGATGCTTATTTCGTACATATATAGGAAACGTACAAAGACAAATTAACCAATCCGCTTATTGGTGTGTACTTGATCCATCACTCAATCCCCTCCTGATTTACTTGTCATTGTAGCTCGGCCTGCATGTTGGTCTTTATTATATATCTGAGGCCGACTATTATGGAATCGGAATCCAGAAAACAAAACAGTGTCCCCCCGTTGTGGTGGTGAAACCCACACAGGGCTCTGCTTCTTTTTTTCTGTCCCAAAATCTGCCCGAGCGCAGCTAAAAAGCGTGTTTCGACACACCACTAACCGCCACCGCCGAGCGCTCGCCTCACAGAGCTCTGGTCGCTACATAACTTGGAGGGTGGATGGTCCACTGAGCAGAGAGTTGTCGGTGACAAATACGAGGTTATGTCTCAACTTTCTCCTAGACAGAAATGGTTCAAATTTCTGTCTACAGTAGCTTGAAGTTAAGACAGAAATAGACCAGCCCCCACGTTCCGTGCGAGACCTCCGGTCACAGGCCACCTACGGGCCTTGAATTAGGCAGCAAGGATGCCCAGAGAACTCTGGCAGCGGTGGTTGCTGTGTGCCAAAAGCTCGTTTTTTTTCTGTGGGCAGCGTCCAGAAATGGCCCATCACTACCGACGGCACTGCTCGCGGATTTCTGTACGAAGTTTTTTTTTTCGGTATTCCGATTCTATATAAGTCGGTCTGAGTCGCCAAAACAAGGTCACTTTATCCAAAAAGTGAGCCTTTTGTTCTTAATAGGCTCTTTATTATTCGTTGACCTATACTGGCTTGTACCTCTAATTTTTTGTTTCGGCTGAAGTCACAAAGCCTCCTTCATGTGTCGCCCCCGCTGTCATCACAGGACGCTGCAGATAGCGAATCGGAAGATAATTGTAGGGATCAACAGGACAATGGGGCCAGCGAGAACGCCAGATTCAGCGGGGACGACGTTCTCGGAGGTTAGTCATGATACAGACTCTGTGATCCGGTACTGGTTTGACATTCGCGCGCGACGTCGCAGGTTACTAAATTGAGGGCATGTCAACCGTAGCTTGCACGATTGACGAACGGTGTTCCGTCGAAATGCCACTACGTATATTCTCACTGGCGGAGAAGCAACCTCTTCGTCACCTATATATGTTTAACGTCCTCTCCATACCCTTTGCTCTCTTATTCCATGCACAGACTATTCTCATCGATGACGCTGAGGAAAGAAAAGCGGAAGATGAGTGCTCGCTGCTCTTCACCGAATTGTAGCGCGCACTTTCGGATGGTGGGGACTCGGAGACGGAGGCGAAAGAGACGGAAGCCGATCCGAGTGCTGGAAAGGGGAAGGCGCAGACGAAGGTACCGGCGCCGCGTTGGCGGAATTTGAGGCCGGCACTGGCGACGAGAATATGGACAAGCCTTTCTTGATCTGGATAACATTTGTCGTCGTGTACAGCAGTACAAAGAAGGTGGTGAAGGGCACGAAAAAACAATTGTCGACGGAAACAACCCATCACAATGCAGATGTAGTTGGTGGGTGACAGTCGTGGCAGGCTTTTTTTTACGTACAGCAATGTATGTCGCTGTTGCCTTGTTTTTGGGCTGCCCCCCCCCCTCCCCCATCCCCCCCCC
>MEHQ01001659.1:35068-48383 GCA_008828725.1 Saccharina japonica | reverse complement strand
CCCCCCCCCCCCCCCGCGCCCAAATCCTTGCTGTATTGTTTTATGCCTTCTTTGCGAAGTTCTTTTTCATTTTTGTTTTAGTTTAAAAGTTAGTTTGTGGTGCAGGCGTTTCGTTTTATTGTGAATATTATGCAGCGACTATTGTTTCAAAATCGGATCGAACGCTGTGGTCGCCAGTACAATTGGCTGGAGGAGAGTCGGGGGGAGAGGGGAGCGGTTTTGGTGGCTCAGTGATTGATATAGGGTTAGAAAAGGCTGGGGTCGTACATTTTCGTATTCGCTGGGAATCCCGAGATGGGCAAAAAGGGACTATGGGGGTGGCGGTGGGTTTACGAAAGTGCTGGCTCCTTAATTTCAGTCTGCATTTGCTTTTTCGACCGTAGCCAGGCCGGGCGTATAACACAGCCATCAAGCAGAAAAATTGAGAAGACCACATTAATCTGATGTACCGCTTGTGATGGTTACTTTTGACACTCAGAAGGCCGGAAAAAAATATGCACGTGCGTCGGCACTGTTACTTCCGGACGTATGGTATGGACACGATACACATGTACAACACACTACGTTGTGCGCAATCAACATCCAGGATAATCCATATACAAGACGGCACATCAGCCGAGCGTCCAACGTAATACTGTTCGCGTATTCGATTTTACTACCCGACTCCCCGGTAATCCCAGAATAGCAACACAACTACAAGACATTGGGAGCTGAGATCGGTTAAACTGAGACATTCATTTCGTGCGAAAACTTTATTTGGTTGTTTTTGCATCATAAAAACAACGTAAAACCTAGAAAATGACAGATAAATGAAGTTACTCCCCCCCCTATATAATGTAGATGACGGAGAACAAAAGATCACTATAAAACCAAGACAATGCAAGCCGACTACCTATCAACCAAATCAAGCAGTGTATTCGTATCATTGCAAACAATGCCGCAACATCAGCCGAGCATATAAAGTTATACGTAATGCTCGTTTTTCCATGTACGCCACGCCTAACACCCCCCCAGTAAATCCCAGAATAACAAACACAACAAGACAATGGAAGGCGATAACGCACCAACCGAGACAACCAACTCTTGTCAAAAACATGCTTAGATTATTCTCGCTTTCACTATAATCCAAACAATACAAAAAAGCGGGCTTGCAAGACAAAATCATAGCCCAAGTCTGTCAAGGAAAAACATAAGCCTTGGCGTCAGAGTATAGCTTGCTTTCCTTGGTAAGTGTCCGTCTTAGACTTCGACACATGCTCGGCGTCGCCGGAGTGCTTCTTGCCCTTTAGAGTACCATTGAACTCGGGCGCCTCAACGCCCGCCGGGAAACATTGCAGCGAGACCCAAAGGCGAGGGCAGGAGGGGAACGGGAAGGGCGTGCAGGGGAGGGCAGGGGAGGGGGGGGGGGAGGGGGGGAGGTGCGCGTCAAGTGCCGTCGCAGAGGTAGTGTGTTTCAGGTACAATCGTGTGCCAACTTCATCCATCACACCCCCCGGATGTCTGAACCACCAACAAAGCAGATGTATTTTATTTTATTTAACGCATGGGTGAGCCGAGTGGGGTTGCAACAAACCACGGCCGTGTTGCTACAGTAGTATTTTGTGCATTGGTCCATGAAAGAGTATTCATGCAGTAGAGACGTACCTTTTTTTACAATTATCCGGGTACTCGCGAGTATTGGCCATCCCCCAAACAACCGTCACAGGTACGAGTAGCACTTGTTAGTCGCGCGGTATTTGTCCCACCCGGGTACTCGTGTACTCGTTGTTGGAAATTCTGTCGTCCGTCTTATTCGGTGAGAAGACCTACACGGACTGTGACATGCAGCCAGGTCGTTGATGAATCGGCTAATCAGACTCGCACGAGGGGGAAAAATCCTCATTGGCCAGAGCTGTCCCGTGACGTTAAACATTTGCCATCAATGAGGATTTCTATTTCATTGGGAACTCACAGGGGACGTTTAAGACCATCCCCTTGTTCTATGATCGTGTTAAAATGGAGTTCATTTACGAGGAACGTTTTCGAGGAAGCATCCAAGGAACGTTGCTGTGGGTCGGTGAGTACAACCACCCGATAGAGTACATCTAGCCGTAGAGCCTAGCGTGTCGAGGCTGGTTGCGCCCCCCCTAGTTCACAACCCATCTTCTCAGCTCTGTCTGATCTTTTGTTTTGTCTTCTTTAACCTTGGCCCCGAGAGCGCCACCTGTTCAACATCATTATACATTTCTTCTGAGCGAAGCTGACGAGCACGCTTCACAGCGGCTCGCGCCAAACCTCTGGACTAGCACGTCCACCACACTGTAACATGCGGTCACACCGTTAACAGGTTAGAGCCTCAACGTAATTGGCGCCTCGCGTAGAGCTGCGGCCCATCAGGTACGTCAAGTAACGACTACACCTGAGGTCCGAGTTGCTACGTACTCGTACTCGTACGTACAGCAGCGAGTTACTCCGCATCGCTAGGAAGATCATCGTCATCTATCTGGGATCAACTGCTGCTACGAAGAACAACGTCAACATTCCGGCAGAGCTGCCAAGATCACCATCATCTGGAGCTGCTGCGCTGCTACGTATCATACTCATTCTTCTACAGGGACCTGCTTATAATCTTCTCGGAGGCGTCGTACTACTGCATCCTTTACATATCTACATATCTGCGACGGACTGCGAGTATGGGAGACTCCACCATCACCGGCAACCTCATCACCGTCATGAGGGGTATCAAGCCGTTTAACGGCGAGAAACCCGAGGACTTCAGCGAGTGGCATAAGAAGACAAGCTTCATACTCAGTATGCAACGCCCGGACATATTTGCCGTGACGGAAGGACAGAGCAGGCCTACAGAGGAAACAGACACTGCGGGTACGGACGGGGCAGCATCGAGGGAAGTTATTTCGCCTGCACCGCTGTTCACACCCGGGTTGCTGGACACTCCTGGAAGGACCGTTCAACAGCGCCAGGCTGTGTTCGACCGTGCCAACCAGGATCTATATGCGATCCTGTACCTAGTCACGGACAAGGCAGCGGGTCTTTTGGTGGCTATCCACGCACACGACGAATGTGGGACTCGTGGAAATGGCCAGAGGGCGATTAAGGAACTGGAGGACAAGTATCTCAGGGTTACTAACGAGACCATTCGTGCATTGCAGGCGGCGCTCGCGGCTACAACTATGGAGCCGGATGAAGATCCGGATCACTACATAATGCAGGCCAAACGTCTGCGCAGTCGGCTGGCGGCCGTGAAAGAACCCGTCACTGAGCGGCACTTCATAGACATCATCGTGCAAGGCCTCCCGGACAAGTACAGGGACATCAAGCTGACCACCTACAAGGACCCTCAATGTGTCCTGCCGAAGATTCAGGCCACTATGCGCCATCTGTACCTGGATGACCTGTCGCGCAACAAGGGCAGGGGCGGGGGTATCGCTGGACGTGGCGTGGCCATGTCGGTGGAGTCAGCAGCTGACCCCAACAGCATCATCTGCCACAACTGCGGTAGACAGGGGCACTACAAGAGCGGCTGTGCCGTGCCCGGCAAGACCAACGACAAGAACAACGGTTCTACGGGGAAGAGCAGGAAGTCTGGAGGATCGGCAAGGGACACTACGAAGAAGTGGTGCTCGCTTCAAAAGACCACTTCGCACAACGACGCAGACTGCTACAAGCAAGGAGCGTCGCGCCCGAAGGACGGTGGGGTGTTTTCTGCTGCTGTCTTCGGCGCCCACTCCCTTCCCTCTGATAACGACGACAAGCTGGCCATCAACTTCGACGACAACTTCGACGGCGGCTTCCAGTTCTAAGAGGCACTTTATCCCCCGCAGCAAGGAGTATCATTGACTGGGATCGCTGGAAGAACATCATCATTGCCTGGGATCGCCACCGTCATCATTATCATCAGCATCATCGTGGACCGCTGGAGCATCGCATCCCCCGGGGTCGCACATCGTGGGATTGACCGGGACGTCGTTTCCGGAATCGCCGCATAATTATCGTGGGGTAGCCGGAGAAACGTCTTTCGGGATCGGTCCACAGCATCAACTATTATGGAATCACCGGGGGAGAACGTCTTCTCGATTACAGCATCATCATCGATTCAGGGCTGCTGGAATATCGCTTCTGGAGTCGTTGGACATCATCATCGGTTGGGGCTGCTGGGACATCGTTATCCGGAGCCGCTGCACCTTCACCATCTGGACCGCCGGGAGGAGGACATTTTCGTCGCCTGGGGTCGCACCAGCTTGATGGCAAGATTTGTTTTTTTAGCAGTGCCACACGTCTTCTTTGTGTGGGGCGGGCAGAGACGTGGTAGCCTGTTTTTAATAGTAGTGTTTCTTGGTCAACAAACTGATCATTGAAATTATATTTTTTGCTTGAGATCCAGTTGAGATTTTTTGCAGTAATACATTTTGCCTTTGACACAAGCCTGTTTTCAACTGTTCATTCACCCGTTGGGCAGTAGAATACCATGGCAGTATGGAGTGTGTTTCAGAAGCAAAAGTGTGTAGGTAACTTCTGTCCGACTGGTATCCTTTCAAAAGTAAATCATACGGCCGATAACGGTGTCGTAGTATTAAGCGTACGGAGTAATATCGTATCGAATATGTCTGTCTGGTATATGTATAGTTAAACCCGCGCGGGTTCTAAGGCTTGTCTGTGAATGTACACGGTTTGTACGCTTGCGCTTGCTTCAAACCTGTCACAATAGTATGCCTTTACGTTGCCAGGTTACACGTAGTAGTTCCTTCGTTAGCTGTAGAAGGATTGATCACCCGTCGTAAGCGAAGCAAGAACGGTTGATGTTGTTTGCGGCGCGGCAAAGGAGTAATTAACCTTAGTTGCCACGTATCAACGGATACCACACGTAAATATGAAGACAAGCAAAGTACACGAAGTAACAACAGTGGGAGTTGTCGAGATAACAGCATTCTAGTAGCTATACTACCGTATATATGACGGACGTAGTCAGTTGCCGTAAGTATCGAGCACGAGAACGTTACGTTAGACCAAGTTGACTGAGTAACTAGTTACCATGGCTAACAGTAACTAGACTTTGTTACCGACATCGAGGGGTCGTGTTGATGTAGGTACTATGCTACAGCAGCAGTAACCAGTAGCCTACTAAGTCGCTGATCGGCAACAATGTCGTATCATAGTAGCAGGTATAATTGTAGGTGCACGTACCAGCCGATCTATCTAAATCAGTAGCATGGAGTGCTATTGAAGTAAGGGCGTACTCCGTCATGTACGTACGAATAGTACTTGATATCAGTACACCATGGATATGCGGCGAAATACGAAAAGGAACACTCTAAGAAAATATGCGGGGTATCTAGACACTGTTCGTGGCATTCTTGAGAACAGTACGTATTACGTGGAACGGTTACGAGTAAGCATCCAAGGAACGTTGCTGTGGGTCGGTGAGTACAACCACCCGATAGAGTACATCTAGCTGTAGAGCCGAGCGTGTCGAGGCTGATTGCGCCCCCCTAGGTCCCAACCCATCTTCTCAGCTCTGTCTGATCTTTAACTTTGTCGTCTTTCACCTTGGCCCCGAGAGCGCCACATTTTCAACATCATCATACATTTCTTCTGAGCGAAGCTGACGAGCACGCCTCACAGCGGCTCGCGCCAAGCCTCTGGACAAGCACGTCCACCACACTGTCACATGCGGTCACACCGTTAACATACAGCTGGCGTTTTCTGTCCGGCGTGGTTTTAGACTTTAGACTTTTAGACTTGGCAATTTCCAGTGACTTTAGTTACTGGGCTCTGTCGCGGAAATTATTTAATTTCCCAAATCCCCTGCCTTTCAACTCTGTTTCGTGGTCTAATTCCATCTTTTTTTAGTAAGCCCCTCCCCTGCTTAGTTCAACTCCAAACACGATTTGGCTCTGTAGCCCATCAATCCATCTACGCCATGTTGTACCTTGTATGGAAATCTGGATCTGTGACATTTGGCTAGATAAAGTTATACCGATTCGATACTGAACCTGACAAGATAATATCAGCTCTGGGTCGAATCAATGATTGTGTCGAACGTACTCGTACTGCAGCGTTATACATGGGAAGTTAAGTGCACCTGTGCAAAGCGACCGCGCAGCCACCTGCCGATAACGTGGAAGACTGCTGCAGCAGGGTGCTGCTGTGCTTCTGCTGCTGCTGCTGCTGTTGCTGCTGAGCCGAGGTGATATACGCTGCGTTGTGCGCTAGCACCCGACAATAAGGTGGAGGCCGCTGATTTACGCTGCGTTGTGCGCTAGCACCTGACGACGTACATAAATACATGGAGGACGCCTTGAGGACGCTGCTAATTAACCCCAGGCAACAATACAAAAGCTGCTGTATGTATGCCCATGATTAATACCAGGCATAGCTACGTACAGGCTACAACAATACATAATAGCCACCTGCCGATAACGTGGAAGACTGCTGCAGCAGTGTGCTGCTGTGCTTCTGCTGCTTCTGCTGCTGCTGAGCCGAGGTGATATACGCTGCGTTGTGCGCTAGCACCCGACCATAAGGTGGAGGCCGCTGATTTACGCTGCGTTGTGCGCTAGCACCTTACGACGTACATTCATACATACATGACATGGAGGACGCCTTGTGGACGCTGCTAATTAACGCCAGGCATCAATACAAAAGCTGCTGTATGTATGTCCATGATGATTACCAGGCATAGCTACGTACAGGCTACAACAATACAGAATACTTCACAGGCGAGGAGGCGGGAAGCGGGTCGGGGCGCAGCCCCGACCCCCGTGCCCCGCCCAGCTGGCAACCCTGTGTATGCGCGTACGTGGGATATTGTTTGAATGGAATTGCCAGCAAGCGGAGTGGGTAAAGACGAACGGTCGTGTGTGTGATGCGAAGCACCCAATCAATCGTCGTGATCTCTATGGCCCATGGCCCATGCCTTGAGAGATAGTCCGAGTCGATCCACGATTTCATGATCCATGGTCCATGGTCCATGGTCCATGATCTTCGTGCGGAATGTAACGCCAAATGAAACGACACAACAAGTTACGCCGCTCGGCATCACATACTTGACATATTGACCTGCTGTACTCGTACTCGTACGTACACACACGGAATATTTGCGATTGATTTGATTGACGGCGAATTGAATGCAGTATGTATTATTCGTCAGCCGTACAAGCGCAAGAATATCTCAGAGTGTTATTCTTGCCGGGGCGCAGCCCCGACCCCCGTGCCCCGCCCAACTGGCAACCTTGTGTATGCGCGTACGTGGAATATTGTTTGAATGGAATTGCCAGGAAGCGGAGTGGGTAAAGACGGACGTTCGTGTGTGTGATACGAAGCACACAATCAATCGTCCTGATCTCTATGGCCCATGGCCCATGCCTTGAGAGAGAGTCCAAGTCGATCCACGATTTCATGATCCATGATCCGTGGTCCCTGGTCAATGGTCCATGGTCCATGATCCATGATGTTCGTGCGAAATGTAACGCCAAATGAAACGACACAACAACAAGTTGCGCCGCTCGACATCACATACTTGACATCTTGACCTGCTGTGCTCGTACTCGTACGTACACACACGGAATATTTACGATTGATGCGATTGACGGCGAATTGAATGCAGTACGTATTACTCGTCAGCCGTACAAGCGCAAGAAGAGTATTGTTTTTGTCGCCACACATCACAGGCTTTGCGGCGGGTAGCGGGTCGGGGCAGCGCCCCGACCCGCTCCCCGCCCAGCGAACAAACCCCGTGTGCGAGTCAAGAGTTGCCTTTCTCTCTATTAAATATATGGATTATATCGATGCGATAGAAGCAGCAGTATCAAAATGATTCAGCACAGTGCAGACAGCCACAGCAAGCAGTAGTAGTTCTTGCTCTTCGAGTCAAATCATTGCAGCAGGATGGAGGGGGGAGACCTACTGACACACAAACCACATACAGTAGTGCAGTACGTCGTAGCAGCATCATCCAGCAGCAGTACATAGAGAGAGTTCATACTACGATCATTGATTGCGGATCGAATGTCACATATAATGCGTATGAGTGCTATTTTATCACCAAACTTCACAGACAGGCGGGGCGGCGGGGAGTGGGTCGGCGCCTCAGACCGTTCACGCTGTGACCGTTGGTCGTGGAAAGTACGGATCCGTAATAATATACAAAGGCTCCGCTCCGCGGGCGGATGACGCCGCCCGCTACGCTCGCGCAAGGAAAGGGGCAGAAGAGGCCCATGATGTATAGTGCAAGCAATATCACCGACTTGAAAATGCCAAGAGGTTCATGGTAAGAGGTTCATGGTGCACAGGGAAGAAACGGCGGACTTGACATGCATGCAAAACATGCTCGGGATGCACATTAGCTCCATGCTCCAGGACAACAAAGAAGCTGTATGATCGAAAGAGAAAGCACAGCAACACGGCTCACAGCACGGCGCTGCGCTGCCTGCTGTGGTGGGTGTAATTTGTGCCTTCGTGAGTATGTGTGGCAGTACAACAACAACGAACGGTGATATATATTACTTCGTACTTTGTATGTATGAAAGAGAAAGCAAAGCACAGCTCGGTCGTCAAGTTGTGAAGTACGAAAAACAGGAAATCAACAAAACTGAGAAAGAAGAAAGACGTACACATTTGTACGTACGTATATACGAGTATACTCGTAGGTACTCGTACTCATACGAATATACTCGTACGTACTCGTACTCGAAAAAAAGAAAAACACCCCATCGGACCCATTGCGCCGCAAAAAACAAACAAAAAGTTTTGGCGTCTTTCGCGTTCTGTCAGACTTGATGCTCCCCGTCTCTCCGCGATCGCGTCGCCATCGATTCGGTCCGGGTCGAGCTCTACTGCCTCTCTGCCCCAGTGAGCCTCGTGGCTCGCCTCGCATGAAGCCCGGTGCTCACCGTGGCCCTCGTTCGCCCGCTCCATCATGATGGTGTTCAATCTGCCGGGGTTTCTCTTTAAATCCTATTTGTTCCGAGAATTAAGCACCACTTGAATTTTATTTTACAGGAACAAACGTCCCTTATATTTTCCGACATGCTGCAGCAGCAACGCAGACAAAGCGCCTTTAAGCTTCCCTCGTGTCTCGGTGGACACGCCACGCCTAGCCACGAAAAAGGCGACCGCGCTCCTTCTGACCCCCCTCTACTAGCCAGCGCCCTCCCATACCCGCGATGGCGCCGGGCTCGCCCGCGCTGCCGTGCTGTCTGGGCACATACACGAACGAACCCAAAACTGAAAGAAGAAGAAGCCTCTCGCCAACTAAAGTATATAGCGAACAAAGAGAGATAGCATGAGCAAGTAATGAACGGAGGCGGTGTTCGAAGTGAGAGCTCTGAGAGGCCAGGGATGAGGGATCCCCTAGAAAGACAAAAGTAAGTATGTCTATTATGCAAGGTACTCGAACTACACAATAGCATGGATAGTACGTACTCGTGCTGCTGTTGTAGGACCGCATCAAACGATTACGATATCAATGGTGGTAAAGTGTCACTGGGACCCGCGTGGAGAGCAACCCCTCTGCGCGCTATAACTATTTTATAACGTCACGGGACAGCTCTGGCGGAGTTTAAGTACGAGGGCGAAGCCAGCGCAATACCCATGAAACTCCTGTTCTGGCAGGTTCTGGAGGCAGCTGTTTCATGAGAATCCTCGGTAGACATCGATCGACAAACCAAACGACCCCGTCATGAGCTCTGAACGGATCACGCTGGTCAACCGCTCCAACCCACCCTAGTGTTGCAGTGCTAATACCTTGATCGGTGATACGTGGCGCGGGCCGGTCAGGCGTCTGGTAAAAAAACATTCGATCGCTGGTGTGTAGAAAACAGACGACAACAAATCTTGATAACTCGCTGATCGCAAGAAATAGACCGTTTTTCATGTTTGACATCGATCGACAAATCCAGCGACTGCGTCATGAAATCTGAACGGATCGCACTGGTTAGAGGCTCCGACCCACCCTAGTGTCACAGTGCTCCCCTCGAGGTGGATGGTGTGTGGCGGGCGTCGGCCAGGCGTCTGATAAAAGTGTATTTGGCAGCCAATGTGTTGGAAACAGACGAAACAACTCTCGATTCCTCTCCGATGGCCAAAAACAGAATGTTTTTAAGGTGCAGACGCAGACCATAGGACGCGGCAGGCAACCTCTGGCCTCCTAGACCACGGATCGCAATGATACCTTCGAGATCGTTATGTATATTCACTGGCCTTGCCCGGTACGAAGTGGGTTAATAGTGGGTTGAGTATTTGTCGAGATCGAAGGTCAATCGTCGCATGACTGTCGCGTGAGTGATGCGGTGTTTTGGTGCTGTGGGCTTGATGGTGTGCGGCGTGTCTTAGATCTTGTCGTTGTAGCGTGTGTATCAGCGCGTTGCTGATGTGTACGCTGTAGACCCGCTTGTCGATGGCCAACAAGACACGGCCTAAAATGGAGGTAAGCGCGAAGCTCACTGTGAGGTGAGCTTGTACGAGAAGCTTCAAAGAGAAGAGAAGAAAAGAAGATGATGAAGGTGACCCCCGGCCTTAGTTGATTTTGTCCAGCAGACAATAGCTCGTGGAGAGCATGTTGTTGAAGAGAGCTGAAGAGGAGTGAGAGCGTGTGCGTGCGATGCACGTGAACTCGTATGCTCAATCTCGAAACAAAAGAGGATACTCGTACGACCCCAAATAAGAAACCAAGTCATGACCCTGCGCTATTTCCCGAAGATGATATACCGGTCTTTCCGGGTATTGTACTCGACATGAACCATGACAGTCCCGTTCATATATCCACGGCGTACGTACGTACGATACTTTTATGATACTCATGGAGCTTTGGCTACTACACCTCTGGTGCGTACCTGTGTGTACTTAGCGTACTGTACTGTCTTACGAGTAGCTACGCTATGCTATGATGCTGCTCTTTGTGTACGATATGAGTACGGCAGATTGCTATATGCTACCAGATAGTTCTTGGTATGTGTACGAGTGTTTACAAGAACATAAGATCTGCTGTTACATACTGGTACTGTGTATCACATGCAAACCGTGATACGGAACAGACCACTTACTCCTAGATGAGCAATGCCTACTGATGTAGTACGAGCTACTTTGTAGCAGATGACCCTGTGTTATCCAATAGCGACGCTATGATACCGAATACTGCTATAATAGGTGTAATCTCTAACAGCGTGATTTCACCATCTGCTGGCGTGGCTCCCGTTATACAGCGATTTGATTGGTAGATAGCTGGCGTGGATCCCGTTAATAGACGTATTTAAACCTCGAAATAGGTCTATATATCTGGATCTGAACCGAACAAAGCCCTATCGAGTGTTAAGTTAGACGTGAAAAATATAGGCCCTTATTTTCCACCTACCGACCACGGCAGACCACCGTGAAAAGCGGATTTTCCCAAAATATGCACTTGGGCACATTTTTGACCAAGTGCATATTTGAAGCAAGTTTACGAGCATTTTCCAGCAAACAAACGACATTCCAGGTGCCGATGCGGCACGGGCTCGCGAGGCAACTCCGAGGCAGCCCTATCATAGCACAGACACAGCAGCAACACAGCACAGCACATGGGCCACCATCCTCGTCACGCCGCAACCAACCGCCCGGAATACCATGGAACCGCAGCACCATACTTACAGCAGCAGCAATCCTGGCTGTCGCGAGAGCAATGCTGCATCTCAGGGGGGCATGAATAGATACAACGCACAAGGGCTGCAGGAAATCCGAGACTACGGAGTTGCGCGTCTGCCTTGGATCGGCAGGGGTGATGGTGTTGGAGAGCGCCGGCCGCTTAGCTCGCGCCCAGACCTTACATACAACAACGCCTAGGTTACGGGTACCAGGCGCACCCATCGCGTGTTCAGTCCTGATGCGTTCTGTGGATCGGTCATCAACCGGATCAGACACGTGCCCCTGGCTGGGCATCTTCGGGTGTTGGTTTTTAGGTACCGGTATCCTGTTGCTGCTGCTGCTGCTGCTGCTGCTGCTGTGCTGCTGCTTGTCTTGTGTTCCTACGCATGCTCGGCACATACGACCATGGAAACCCCGCAAACCGTAAATTCCTGTGTTTTTCTGTTCGATTCGTCGAGCAAGATCTGGCTTTTCGGCCGAAGATCCGGCTTTTCGACCAAAATAGGCCTATGCCGAGTTTTAGACGTGGCGGCGATTTGCGCCCAAAAGTTGAAAATATCGAATGGCCAAGCTCTTCCATTTGGGACTACATAACACCTACCCTCGAGGATTCAATATGTCTAATAAAGCGATTTGATTGGTAGATAGCTGTCGTTTTCTGTCCCGCGTGGTTTTAGACCTTTTATATCACAACTGTTGTGATGGCTCCCGGATTCGTGGGAACCGGGTACCCGGAGGCGGGTACCCGGAACCGTCAGTACCGGTACCGCCCCGGTTCCATTTTCATTACCCGCGGTACTGGGTATAACGAGTACCCGGGTTCCCGGGTACCCGGGTACCCGTTATTAGTTACGCTCCACGGAGCCCCCGATAGACAGCGCACAGCGCACAATGCACAGCATACTCTACCTATACCTTCACACAACACGCCATACACATACGATACCCCTACCAGCTACCAGCGGAATAGAGATGGCTCCCGGATTCGTGGGAACCGGGTACCCAGAGGCGGTTACCCGGAACCGTCGGTACCGGTACCGTCCTGGCTTCATTTTTATTACCCGCGGTACTGGGTATCTCGGGTACCCGGGTTCCCGGGTACCCGGTTACCCGGGTTCTTTCGCATTTTCATTTATTGAGAGAGACGACACGAAGGCTTGTCCTCCCACCTTCCGCCTCACCACGCCTCACCACCTCGCCTGAGGACCGTTCACGCCGCTCAAACACAAGAGTGGAGCAAAATGCACATGTAACCCCGGGTACACGGGTAACCGGGTACCCGGGTACCCGGGATACCCAGTACCGCGGGAACCCGGGACGGTACTGGTCAAATCCCACCCAAGGCGGTACTGGTACCGGTTCCAATTTCGAATCCGGGAGCCATCTCTATCACAACAACATACGTAAACGGGAGTTCCACAAATCGATACGGTATGTTTTTTAAGACGGGGTTGAAGTTGTGCCGTCCCAGGCCAACGGCGGGTGAAAAAAAATACCCGAGACCCCCACCCCCCCCCCTCCCCCCCAGCGAAAAAAAAATACGGGGGGTCTCAAAAACCAAGCTAAAAAAGGGAACAAAAAACGGAAAAAAAATGGTTTTCGCTCATTTCGTCCTGTGATCACAGCGATCCGGTTTGTTTTTCATTCTGACCTTCCTACGGGTGTGGTGTCGTTTTCTCTTTTTTTTTTACGCCCCTGC
>MEHQ01001659.1:0-34901 GCA_008828725.1 Saccharina japonica | reverse complement strand
CCCCCCCCCAACACACCCTTTTTTCATTTATTTTTCGCTCAAACTAAACATCCTATTTGTCAGCCTTTGGGCGTCAGCTGCTCAGCAAGACGTTGTCGAAACAATGCGCACGAGCCCTACGTGTGTTGTTTGTGTGTTTCATGAATAATTTGGATGCCATAGTGAGCAGTGTTGAAAGTGGTGTTTGGTTTAATTTATCTGCAATAATAGTCGGAGGGAGGGCGAACAAACGAAGTGCTGAAAAATCGGATGAGTTGGATGAGTCAAGACATTGGAACACTTTGTCCGGTGCAGCCCGCGAGGTGCATAATGAACTCGGCGCAAATTTGCGCGTGCCAACTTGAGCGAACTACTGTAGTTCCTTTAAAGGATCTCGCGTGCTTGACAAAAGAACGACGCCACGTCATTTCTGATCCAACTGTTCTTAGCGTTCTCGGCCTTCCGGAATCCCACCGTCTACTTTTGAAGTGAGAGCAGAACCCATAAGAATGACTACTACGCAGATCATCCGGCTACCCTCCCTCAACCACACTCGTGCGGCCGTTGCAACGGGCACTGCGGTCAAAGACGGAACATGGGTTTGTGGTTTGTCGCAACTGCCCCCCTCCCCCGCCTCGGCTTGCCCCAACTTAATTCGTTTCCTTCCACGTCCGCTTCTTTGTCAGTGTCCGACCTCTCTACTTTTGGGCGCAGTGGCTGACAAGTGCCCATTCTAAAACCAAGTAACTTGTGGTTGAGTCAAGGGTTGAGTCATTGGTTATATAGGATTGAGTATAGGAACTGGAAAAGTCATTGGATATATAGGATTTAGTATAGGAACTGGAAAATTCATTGGTTATATAGGATTTAGTATAGGAACTGACAAATACCCGCAGTGGCTGACAAGTGCCAATTCTAAAACCAAGTAACTTGTGGTTGAGTCAAGGGTTGAGTCATTGGATATATAGGATTTAGTATAGGAACTCCCCCCCCCCCCCCCACCAACACAGAAGGGGGGGGGGGGGCGTTTGTTTTTTTTCCCCCCCCCCCCCCCCCCTCAATCGGCCCCAAATACACAAATGTGAGTGGGGGTCTCGGGTCCTTTTTTTCACCCGCCCTTGCACTCAGCTATAAATAGCAAACACGAGTTTCGGCGAAATCCTCGATCTCACAGGCGTTGTTTGGTAATTTGCATAAATAAATGTGGAATATGAGGTACCTGGAGACGAGCGTCGAGACCATGCCTACCACGCTCATCCTATTAGACCTATTTAATCCTCGAGGATAGGTGTTATGTAGTCCCAAATGGAAGAGCTTGGCCATTCGATATTTTCAACTTTTGGGCGCAAATCGCCGCCACGTCTAAAACTCGGCATAGGCCTATTTTGGCGAAAAGCCGGATCTTCGGCCGAAAAGCCAGATCTTGCTCGACGAATCGAACAGAAAAAACAGGAATTTACGGTTTGCGGGGTTTCCATGGTCGTATGTGCCGAGCATGCGTAGGAAACAGACAAGCAGCAGCACAGCAGCAGCAGCAGCCCCCCCCCCCCCCCCCTCAATCGGCCCCAAATGCAAAAATGTGAGTGGGGGTCTCGGGTCCTTTTTTTCACCCGCCCTTGCCCAGGCCCATAAATAACGGAGAACAGGGATTGTACCGGGAACCACAGCAGCGAGTATTGGCATACAGGGTCAGGGCGCTGCGTACAGGTCCCAGAGGTTGTGCCACTGACTTCTCTGTGTGTAGGACGCTCCACCCGCAACCCACTCACCAAACAATACCCCTGCAGCAGTACAGCAGAGCAGCAGTACAGCAGAGCAGCAGTACAGCAGAGCAGCAGTACAGCTGTATCCTCGGAGATACGAGCGGGCCTCTCTCAGTACAGCAGAGCAGCAGCAGCAGTACAGCTGTATCCTCGGAGATACGAGCGGGTCTCTTTCAGTACAGCAGAGCAGCAGCAGTACAGCTGTATCCTCAGAGATACGAGCGGGCCTCTCTCAGTACAGCAGAGCAGCAGCTGTAGTAGTACAGCAGCAGCAGTATTCAACGCACCGGTACTGCTGTTGTTGTTGTTGTCTTCACATTAAACTCGTTTCAGCTGCTAATCCCTACGAATAGTATAATCTAGCAAGATCACAGCCCGTGGTTACGAAAGTGCTACTGTAGAGCCATAAGATAATCCTAAAGAACACGCACACTTAGCAGGGAAAGGATACACAAGCCCGAGGAGATCCCTACAGCATGTTACGCGTCCAAAACTGAACTACACGCCCGCATTTTCCATTCGACTACAGCAGCGCTGTGCGAGTCATTTACAAGGTTTTGCGACACGAGATATTACGCATACGAACAGGTACGCTGCTGCTGCTGTTCGCCAGGAACCGTTGTTAGGTTCTGCTGCAGGCAGGTTAGTATCAGCAGTATGCAGGCCAGAAAGAGTTGTTAGGTTGTGCTGCAGGCAGGTTGGTATGATACGCGGGGAGATTCGATTTATTGTTTACGATCTCCCGCCGTCGCCGATAGAGAACCCCCATGCACCACGCCTGCACCACACACCACAGCAGTACTCGTACAGCAGAGCAGCAGTACATCAGTCATTTGTTTCCCCCAAACCTGACGCGCATACCGCGCGTTAACCGCGCCCAGCGAGAATCGATCACCAACACACGTACAAACAGTCTGATGGCTTGTCTCTGGTTTGATTGGGGGTCGTCCTTTCCGACTCTGTCCTTCACTCAGTTCACGCGTGGTGACCTTTTATTTCTTCGTGGGCAATTTCAACTGTTTCTTCTTCGATAGTTCACACACACACGTGTTTTTGCCTTTTTCATGGGTTCCTTTGCTTCATGCACATTTGGCGTTACATTTCGCATGAACACCGTGGCCAATGGCCAACGACAATCATTGTTTCGGTTTGAAATTCACATCAGGCGTCTACTGATGACTGACAGGCTGAACTGCACGGTCTCCTGGCGATTCAAATATTAATATCACCCACGGAGTCTGAGCAGTGATTTTGCCGTGTCTTCGGACGTTTTCAATCGCTCAATGCCGTCCTTCGTAGGGTCGTTACGCCGTTTCCCTTCCTTTCATTTATTTTCCGCTATCCGTCGTTTGATCGACTGTCCTTTCGCCCTCATCTCCTGTTTTCTCCAGGCTTTACCTTGTGATCATTGAGTTGTTTGATTTTGTCTCCCTCAGTTTGCCCGACCGGTATTCATTAGCGAGCGATTTGCCTTTTATTTATCTCCTACATCGTCGCCACCCCTATTATTATTTGCCGGTGTCCCTTATACCTCTTCTTGCGGTTTCCTTTTTTATTAAATACAACGGGCCTGGAGACTAGCAACGCGAATGATACTCATTCGCTTGCGTTACTCACCCAATCTATTAATTCCACAATGGCAACTTGTGGTCTCTGGAACCGATGAAAAAAAGCTGTCTGTCCGTCTGTCTGTCCCCCGGGAGTCAGTCTAGGGTCCCCCAAGGGCAAATGTCTTTCAAAACTGCTACACGCAACAGGTCGGTAGCCCTCGAGGAGGAGATCATCATGGTCCAAACCATACCTAATGGGGTGCCCTGTGTGTGCAGTAGTCAGAGTTGGCTGCCAGCATCCGCGAGCCTGACGCCTCCTGTATTTACTGCTTTGCCCGAGTCAACAAACGTCAAGGGAAACAAGCACAATGAAACGTGTGGCTTTGGCAGACGATATCGACAAAATCCAGTCGACGCAGTTGTAGACCTTAACGGCTGCTCCTGATGCCGAGCAAAACTGAGATTAAGTGTATCTGAGCTGGTACGACATTATGCGTGCTAGACGACACGAATCGTTTAGCTTCCCGTTTTGTAACTGGTGTGTGTTGGAATTCATCTACGATATATAAACGACGTGGTTTCCCGAGTGTCAAGTATCACAACAACGTGAATGTTATCTCCGCAACATAAGGTTCCAGCGTGTCAGGCGTTGCGGGGACCATTCGGCGCACCTTCGGCAGGGGTTATTATTCGCTAATGCGTGTAACGGCAGATATATAACGTGTCCAACAAAATAGACGGGGGGGTCATAATACCTGAACGCTACAGTACCCAGTAGCTGTAAGACCTCAGTTGTGTTTGGGGTGTCATTCATTAAAATACTTGTCGACCGAATTCGTGTGTCGGGAGGTTTATTTAATTCGATTTATAGTTCGGTCTTTGGGTTATGTCTGTAGCTGGCCAAGTTAGGTGCCTCACACAAGCCGTGTCCTAGCCTCTGCTGTACTGTTAGGGGCTCGGATCTTTGCACATCTGGGACTACCTGAGCCCTTTTCTATACGCGAACCGGCGTCAAGCTAGATGCCAGCGTGCCTTATGACCCCGGATGGAACTATCGAGGCGTAATGGGACTAAGTCAAACATTGCCGACTATGGCGTCGGGCACACGAAGCGAATCAGCGTTTATATGCAAGCGAAAGAACAGTTTGACGAACTGTGTACGGATACTACGCCTTGCATAGCGTTTGTACGTACAGCACGCTAACACCATTGCAGACATAACGCGGCAAACCGCTCCACCACAGGACGGTTGGATACACGTAATCTAGATCGATTTACTTTTGTCATAACCAACGGTCCACCAGGTTCGATGAACTGACACTCTGAAGCTTCAGAGGTGGGACCAATTGCATAAAGTAGTTGTCCGTGAGAGGGCTGGCTATTTACTCGAGGCAGAGCCAATGATTGCGGTCGAGGTTAGTATATGTTTATGAGCGGTGAAAACTGCAGAAACCTCCCATGGCATGGTTGATTCTCCATTTTCGTAACGGTCGATTGCCCCTCAAGGACCACTGATTGGTTGTACTTGTCGTTAACGTGTATCGCTATTATTTAGTTAAGCCGCAAAATAAATTATCTATGTAATGTTTGAGCATGTACGCGAATTAGTAGCGGGTTCTTGTACATTTTGTTCAGAGCACATACACTAAACACAAAACAATCTGAATACATCAACGTAAATTCCTCGCCTGCGTTCAAGGAGAACCGTAAATTGCTTAATACCGACAAAACTGTTACGCGTGCTTTTCCACATCATACATTGCCAGGGCGCCGTAATTGGCGTAGACGTTGTCGGCGAGGACTCTGTCGACCACTTTCTAGGGGCGAAGAAGAAGATGGAAGAGAACGCGTCCCATGGAGACGGCGAGGACGTCAAATACCAGCCTGCGGGGAAGCATCCAGCGTCGTTAGATACACCCGAACACATGGAAGCCTGTGCCGATAGCAGCACCAGCACCCGGTACGAGTTTGGCGTGCACCGAGGTCTTCGGGCTTACCTGCTGTTTTAACACGGCTGAAAGACGATACATTACCAGTTTGAGATCCACGCACACACACCGGGTACAATAGGGAGAGAAGCCCGTTCACTACAGTAGTGGGTTAACGCAACTCATGCGAGCCGTCCTGTACCTTACTCGACACCGCTCTTACAGATTTTTTGCCGGAGGTAGACCAACAAACAACCCCAGCGCTGCTTAATAGTATATCTCGAGCTAAGAGTATACACCGATCATTCCATATCCCTCGAGGTAGTTCTTGCCTTCAAAGCTTGAGAGGATAGGCCCGCGGAACGATGACGCACAAACAAATATCGCGTATCGACGTCCTAGTTACGTACGTCTTTGACCAATCACAAACTTGCTCGGTTCATGGATTCCTCGCTTTATGCATAGCCACACTCGCGTCGAACATCGGGATATTCATACATGATGTAAATGATAATTCGGCAACTCCCGGTGAAGTGGTAACACCTTGTATATGGTACATGTTATATACGCCAAGTGTTCGGTTTGGGGAAACATACACTCGTCTGGAGACGTATTCCTGTACATGGCGGATATATCAAGCATTGAAGTCGTTCGAAATTCAAACCAACCCGTCAGGCGCCCACATGTGGCATATCAGAGCCGTGCTATTTTAGGCGTTGTTTTTTAATGCCCCACCACCTTTGCACAAACGGAGCTCTATAACTGAAGCCCTCTAATACATTGTTTGAGCCAGTGTGGCGTTTCAGGAATCTGTTTGTTGAACAGGTTATAATCAATACGCACGAACACGAGTGTTAACCATGAGCTAAGCTTAGCTTAGCTTTCGGGTGACATCTAGCCCCTCTCGAGTGAAAGAGTGATTCCACGGTAGGGGTGGTGGCTCGTAGTGTGCTCCTCACATGAGCACAATATTACCGTATCGTGTCTTCGAATAAGGTCGTTATTGCAACACGACCCACTTTTGTAAGAGTGAGTCCATTTTAAACAGTGTTGAGCAAACGTTTCATGATATCTGGCTGTACCTCACTTGAGAAGGTCAACCGGTCAAACAATATGTACCAAACAAATGCAACCCCTACCGTGGGATGTGTAGAAGAGCCTCGGAAAACATTGGTACTGTCCCTGCGGTAGCACACATGAGCTGCATTGTCTCCGCATCAATACAGTATGTTTCTCACTCGAACGTAAAGTCCTCTAATTACGTCCCAATTTAAACCAACTTTGGGAATCGCCGTCTAGTACAATTCGACGAATACTTCAAGGAAATCCAAACATTTTATTCGCGACGCCAACTTATTGGGTAGATCTCCCGTAGGAAAACAGATCCTCGGTAGGGAAACCCTGTGAATAAAAAATGCGTGTATTCCTACATACTAGTTTGTGTGCCGTAGCATGGACCTAACCCAGATGTCTCGTTGCCCTGCACTGCCCCACAGGTTGGGAAAGGCGCCTGTTCTGGTGTGAATCACCGGTCGTATCGGACAGATCATCAACGCCATCGTCCTGATGTAGATACTTCAGGAACGATAGGTTGATGATGTGTGTATTCTAGTTACCATGTTGTTGTGTGGTAGCGCCATAGTCTGCATGCGCTACCGTAGCACATGTCTCATGGCATTGGTCTAGAGTGTGTGGCTCCTGGGCATCACATCACGACAGCAGGTTGTGATGTAGGTTATCTGCAGCATGAGTTTTTCAACGCGTGTACCATAGTAGTCGTGTACTCTCTGGTTTTCGAAGGAACAAAGTGCACCGCGATGTCGAATGTCGGTGAGCTAGGATAGCTCTGCCGTATATATGACAGCAGCATTTTATATTTGCAAGGTGATACAAGTACGGCGTTTGCTCCACGATGAAAGTCTTGGACAAGGAGCCTTGATTTCAGAAGGAACGTCGATCTACGTATTCGTTCCCATGTACATACAGATCAATCCAGTATACACACCAAAGATTTCCTGATATATCTCGGGAAGCCATACGTCCGTAACATAAGGTAGCATGCAGTAACTTATTGGTACACATAAAACCAATCATTTAACATTGTACTTGGTATGTAGAGTGCTAAACGGATCCATACATTGTCTCAAGAAACATTTGGTATCAGGAATATTAGCTTGGGATTATCGTGCCGATTTAGTGTTTACTGCATACAAACGCACGACCCCAACGCTCCAAGCCGTGATCAATAAGACGTTGGACGGACTCCCCATTTGTTCATGCTCCCCTTGCCGCGTATTCGATTTGTTTTGCCACCAGAAAATTTCTCCCCCTGCGCGGCCCCTCAAGGAGAGAGATCGACTGTGTGTACTGTGCATGACATCAAAATCTCGGCGTTCGTGACGGGCAGTAGACCAGTCGTCCATTAATTAAGGAGAGCATAATGTTGAAACCGTGATTTCGTTGTGCACATTCATATAGCCCATCAGACACGGGGGGACTAGGACTTCAACAACAGAACGATGGCGCCTATTGTTTTTACCTTACGTCGGAGTATACATATTTGTATGTACGAATTTCCGGTTGGTAGCATATACGTCGTGTATTTTTGGACTCTGCAGTCTATCAAGGACAGGGTGGGAGGTTAGGGTGGTGGGGGATGTACATTATGTTCATGTCATGCATGGCCGTAGTCATATGACCATAAACCCTCCCATCCCGACACCGCCGGGTCGGAGAATGTCGGGTTTACACCGAAAAAGCAGACGTTGCTAGCACCAAGCCCGAAGCGCCGTGAGGTCTTGGACGGATCGCATGTAGGGTGAGCAGCATCTTACTAAGAACCGCTTGTGAGGCGGACTTGCATATGTATGGCGGCTTCAATGAGATAATCTACTGTAGTGTGGCCACTTCCTGAGACAACAATGGGAGCACTGTGTATTTGCTTCATGGGTGCCTTAACATATACACGCTACGTGACACGACCATTCCCCTTGTGCTGAGCACAGGTTCTCCGCCCCGCACATAGGGATGAACTCGTACGCCAGCCTTGGTGACCGCCGAAAAAATGCGAAACAAACGGTAACCTGGTTGTCTACTGTAGCTCATGCAGTGAATGACATGTTTCACAGCGTCGTCGCCAACCGACGCCAACCAAACCAATCTATATACTTCGATGTATCATGTATTTCTATAAGGGGGTGGGTGGGGTGGTTACCGGAGTACGAAATGCCCGACTCTGATTATTATGTGTTACTTGATACGCTTGGTGCGTTGATCGCTCTCTTTATTGAAGGCAATTGTGTTTTGTTGGTTTCCAGACTGCCGTTGACAGAGTGAAGGAGGGTTACGGGGGAACGACCTCGATGGTGCTTCCTTGTTGTAGGTTATAGGTTTATGCGTTGCATGCCTTTTATATTCAGAACGGTTTAGCGATGTAGGTGCCCAGGAATCCACCATAAGGTACACAGTGGGGTCGCGCATGAAAATGCATTGATGATTGCGCTATGCCGCTGGCCCAGGTACGGTTCGGCATTTATTGATGGTTGATATCAGGAAGGCTATTATGGCAATATATAATTGCATCATCGGACGGCGTGGAGGGTGTACGCGAAAAACAACTGTCTGAAGCTGTTTATTGGCCTAACTACTTACTCCGCAAAGGGGGACAACGCCCCGACTTGTGTCGGCTTTAAACATTAGGCCAATAGTTTGCTCGCGTGTTTTGGACAAGGGATGTCGAGTCAAGGGGGCCATGAAGACATCTGAATGTTCGATTTTTTGCGTTGTACATATTGTTCTGGGCAGATGTATTCAGCATCTGGTGCCGCACGCTTGGAATCGACCAAGCTAAAATTATATATCAATTCCGTAAAGTTATCGCGACCAGATAGTAACTGTTATTCAATATTATGCGGCAGATACTGTGAGCTTGTTCGTATGGAGTACCTGGTGCTATGCGTTACTGCGAACCTCAGTCCATAGTTTTATTTACTTATTTTTGCAACGTTCCCTTTGACCGAACCTCTGACCACACACGTTCGTTGGAGATGGATGGCACTTGATGTTGAATATCATATCGAGGTCCACTTCCTCCCGCGGTAGTCTTGTAGCTAGGGCACGGCAGAGAAGGTGGGTTTCCAACAAGATGATCGCGTTTAGGATGAAGACCTGATTCACCTTGCAGATCACGTCCACAAGCTTGTCTTGTACCCTAGAAAAATGTAGTGATAATTTTTTATCCAATAAATGGCATGTACATTCGTCACGAGGTTATGTAAAACCCATATAATGCCTCTGTGATACATAGCATGCAGCTTGCAAGAAAGAGGTTGGACCCTCGATCGCACACCTGATGGGTGCTCATCTTCTAAAACGTACATTTCACTACACTTTGTCTCGTCGATCCAGCCCAATTATATTTTTCATCGCCTTCGCATCGTGAGATCAGTTGCGCTCCGACCACCACGACGTCACCGTGGAGATAAAACCGAGGCAGGTGACACCATCCGTGGTAGGCGTGGCTTCATTCGTCGACCGCCTCAGTCGAAGGACCGTGGCCAAATATACCAAACAAGCCGCCCTCGGTTGCCGCGCATACATCCTCCTCCAAACTGTTGATAGAATGTTTTCCCTACTATTTGATTCGTCTTCAATTAAGTCAGACGGCGCGCACCAGCTTGTTCGGTAAACTAGGTCAGCGGCACCCGACATTCTCTTGCGCTGCGACGGTTACCCGATATTAAACCAGGTTGGGAGCACCCCCTCAGGCAAGCTTTCATACGCTCAATTGCCTCTGACAAGCCCACGGCCGCCGGAAATATCACTGGCATCGACGATTGGTTTGGATAGGTATCGCGAGGCTCCTAGGACAGATCAACAGGGCGTAACACCTTGAAGCTCCAATTCCGTGTTCTGGCCTCCCACTACCACGACCTAAACATGGGAGAGGGATACAGGAAATTGCTTATTTTCGGTGTGTGCAAACACTCCTTTGGATATCAGTCAGGCGTGCGAGTACTCGTGTCGACAATGACTAAGAGCGATCGTGTTCTAGCCCCCGGTATCGGAGGCAATTCGGAAGGCGGTCATCATGCAGTGCCCTACCTCGATCCCTACGTTCTCCCTGGTTTAATCCGTACGCCATGCGCGTTGCGGTGTACAAGGCTTTGAATGATTAGTAACACAACAAGACACCTGGCGTTAACGGCAAAACATAAATACTTTTGCCGGCCTTTTTCTTCGACCATTCCACGGCCATCCGCCCCGCCAGCGTCCCGGTCCGCCGTATTTTGAAGCGGTTAAAGCCGAGTGCCGTCATAAGCGCCATTATGCAAGACAGCATTTTCATAAATTCTTATCGGTATTGCCATTGAAGACCTCTCTGACACTTGCCTTGGCAATTCCTTCCCCTGTTGACCTCTGTATCAACATCGGTGGGCTATACATAGGTTACTGTTTGTGTCTCCTTTCCAGCTGACGACTCACCTCTTCGGAGGGTTCGTATTTTACCCCTCGAGGGTCCAGCTGTCTCTCGCGAACACGGGAGGTACTGCCTAGTCTACCATGAAGGCGCGCGCTCCTTCAAACAAGACGAACACTCTTTTGTTACTGCGAGCGGCGCTTTGAAACCTTAACACAAAATTTACAGGTACTCGAACTCGTACGAGTATTATCTGAACGACGCATCTTTCACGAGACTAAATCTAAGAAAGCTTACCGAAGTCGGCCTCCGGCGGTCGGCCGGAGCCGTTGCCACAATCTAACGACGGTCGTCAATGTGATACTCTAGCGACACCTCTAGACTCTCTGTGCAGCCAGTGGTTCTTGTGTCGTGTACAGAAATCAGCACAGGTTGGCGCGTAAGAGTCAAGGAAGCCTATTGTAGGTCAATACTATGAAGAGCAAAATATTATCGTACACATCGTCAAATTCTCACCTACGATGAAGAAGATATTTCCCATCATCAATAGTATACTTTAAAGCCTACCTACGGGCTGATTGTTGAGAAGGAACGCAACGAAGATAGTATAGGTGTCGCTGGGAACTCGAGCAGCGGGATGTTAGTAACGGTCGCCAACATGTGTGCATTCGTGCGGGAAGGAACTAAAACAAAACGTTGGCGACGTGCCCCGAGAAACCCCTCTGTCCTCCCTTCAGTCGGTACATGCGCATGATGGCGCAGGCTTTGGCAATGAGCCTCTGATCTACTCGCGTGAGGCAGAACATCTCCCGGGTCCGTGTTATTAACGTTGCAGAACGCCTTTCGCACTCTTCTACTCGCTGGCAGCATTAACATCTGCTCGATGAAAAGTAATTCACAGGACCATAAGCAGTTGAAACGCATTACTCCTGTGCGCCAGGGAATTTTTATCAATTCACCAGATGTACTCGTATGTGCGTCGCATATCGGTACGTCTAGTATAAAACAGAAAGCAACTGATCAAGTAAAAAATAGTGTCGAGTAGAGCAACTTGAGGGATTGGGACTTGTTAACACAAAAGTCCCGGGGTCGAGACTGTGTTCCCACCTCTTTTTCGTTTCGTTGGAGTTGGAGTACGTCTACTATACAATCACTACAAACTGGCCGTGTAAACAAAATGGGCGAGTAGAGCAACATGTGGCATTGGGACGTGTTAATACGTGAGTCCCGGGTACGAGACTGGGTTCACTACGTTCTTGTTTTGCTTTCGTTCGAGTTTCTCATCGCGATGACGACGCGGACAGATCAAATTAATGTATTTTGGTGAAAGGTGCAGACATGGTTACAACAGTTTAATCAAGTAAAAAAACAGCGTCGGCTATCTTGCGAGAGGCTCCCTATCACGAGAGACTTGGTCAAAATTAGAGAACTTGAGTACAAAACGTCGTCACCAACACTCTAATGCCACGGTTTTTTATACGGATGTGAAGTCACTTCCTTCAAATATACGCATCTGCTTTTCCTCGATAATTGTGTCGGTGGTCGTATTTGACTTGATTAAGGTGCGGGTGTTCGAAGCGGGTTGGTTTTTTATGCGCAAATGGGAATTGTGGCAGTTTCGTCTTTCAGTGGAAATTACTGGAGTATATAGTATTTTGATTATATTTCGGATCGAAATAAACTTGATATTCATAGATGTATCCAAGCATCGAAAATTACTGGCTTTCAGAGTCGAAGTTGACTTTGTTTTACGATGAGGGTTGAAATTAGTTTGGTTTTCTGTAGGTATTAATTACTTAGTTTTTGTGTGGGGATAGGAATTGGTTTTGTTGTTGTGTAGCAACCGAAATGTACTGGGATTGTGTACGGGAGATCACCATATATTAATTTCGTGTTCGTATAGGTGGTATAAGTAACACTTGAATTTGTGGACAGGGTGAAAATTAAAATTGCATGTATGTTTGTTTAGATGATATCTATTGAGTTGGCTATTGTTGTCAAGCCTTGGATTTCGTGCGCTCAAGTCAAAACTACTTGAATTGTCTTTGGGTGTTTGAAAAATGATGGCCATGTCGTTTTCAACGTCTTGTTGTCGGGCATCAGATGGGACTTGATTGTAGATCGGGGATCGCAATGGCACTACCTGTTCGCGTTGTGATCGTAATTAGGTTAGAGTTGGTGTGGTGATTCTTATTAATTACGACTTGAAGTAGGCATCGAAAATGATTTGGTTTTAGTGCCAGGCTTTGCAATTTCCTCGTATTTTTTGTACCTGAAATAACATGAACTCAGGGTATATGTTAAAACTACCAGGTATATTATTTGAGTGTGAGGATTGAGTGTTACTTCGTTTTAGTGTGAGTTGTGAACGTCGACTTAACAGCAATGTCGAAGTCATCCGTAAATTGTCATTTTTTTTGTGAGGGTTGAAAATAATTGAGTGTTGGCGCCGAGATGATAAATGACATGATCATTCGTTTGCGCCTCGTAACTTGACTTGTTTTCCAAGTGGGTACCACAATGTCGTGATTGCATTGTAAGGAACGGAATACTGTTGTTTTTATGTCGGGATCCGATTTCATTATGACTTGGAGTGAGAATCTAAAGTGAATTGGTTTTAGTGCCTGGCGTCGCAACAGCCTTGTGTTCTGTGCTCCGCCACTATCGTCTAAAATCAATGAGTTGTGTGATATGATCAGGGTAACGAACCAAAGTATTCCCAGCCCGGTCAATATGTACCCGCGTTTTGTGTTTGCCTCAATATAGAAGATGAGAAGATGTAACACTTTTCCCACGACGATAGACCAAAAGAGAGGGAGGTTTGGTCACCGTGGACCGGGGAACCCCCGGGGCCCATCTAACATTCGCCTTCCAAGTACTGCCAATACGATTGTTACACCTGATACCACCAGGAGTTTACCTGTGTTACTACATCATTTCAATAGTATCCCTGATGAGTCGTATATGCAGAGCTTTGAGAAATTCGTGGAAACCCCGATTCCACGAGCTACAGCATGAGGTGAAGATGCGGCTCCTTTAAACCCACTCCCTCACCTCTGAACGGCAAACTACGAAGCTGAGCAAACAAACTCAAAATATAGATAGTATATTTCTGAAAGTCATGTAGTTCTTGAACATGAACTTACCCGCAGCTCGAGAGCGGGGGGGTGTCGGGAATTATATTAAGGCCGGAATACTGCTCCAAACCTCCATGAGAACCCGCCCAATACATTAGGAAAGTGTGTCCTGCGCCACAAACAAGTTGGCCAATTACCCAAATCAGCCCCGTCAATGAGCGGGGGGGTTTGGCAGGACCAAATAATCAAGAACTACCCCCAAATCCGTCCAAGAATAGTTTGAGAACGTCGCATGGAAAACTGAGAATATATCCTGCCTGACCCGAATACTCGGAAGACGTCACAATATAACACACTACAAGCAATTTCCGCCCCAATTGCCAGAAACAAAACGGGAAACGAACCGAGCGCAACGGCGATGCGAAAGTTCAGTGATCCACGGTTGACTCGCTTTGTTCATCTACATTAGGCTGGACCCCGCGTGTACACGTGCTATTGAAGTGTACTTGTCCGCACCAAGAACCAGCTACAGCTCCTTTTGCAGTCGTGTAGCGCGGCGGAGAAAGAGGGAGCGTCGGTCCCGGGTAATCCAGACATCGAACAAAATGTACTCCGTCCATCGTTGTAGTCGTGCTGGTTTCCCCAAGCTACCACAGACCATCGTCGCCCTTGTACCAGAGGCGGGCCCCATTGGGAAGGACGTTGATGCTGTATCGGCGAAGGCATTCGGTGTGTTGTACACAGCCATAGCCGGAGGCCAAGAAACGTTCGCCGTTACTCCGAAAACTCCCCCGTTGGGCAGCGCTAATTCCAATTCGACAGTACAGGCGGGTAACTCGGCGGTGCTGGTTAGGGATGCCGACTCAGTAGCCCAAACTGTCCCGGTGAGAGAGCTGGAGATTCAGTGTTCAGGCCGGGCGCCATAGAATCGTCCAGTGCGTCTCGTACATCACCGCGATGACACCCCCTTTGCCCCGACCTGGCTGGTGTCCAGTAATTGTCTCCAGTACGTGTCATGATAGAGGAGTAGAAACGTTGTCCCCGGTGACGTGGTAAGAGGAGGATTGTTTCAAAACGTTGTTGAGTACGTACTGCGTCAACCCCGCTGGAAAATACTTCGACATATCGCCGTGCTCATGTGACTTGGCGGAAGGCTCGCATCGCTGCACCGACACGCGCCTGGCATGCCAGGAGGAAGATTCAACTGCACCAACCTACCACCGACAAGGGATCTGTCCGGAATGTCCGCGGAGGAGCAGAGGCCAACTGCAAGGACTTGGTCCGTTCAGTTCAGTGACAGCTTGGCCTCAAGGATCTTGGCGTACGAGGTAGTTTTAACATTTTGACGAATGGTTGCTACCGTATTGTACACCCAAGCCCAGCATTCGACGATGACTTGAGGGACCGGACGCAAGGCGTCGGAGAGAGTAGAGTTGCGCCGGCTGAGTCGAGCGACTGTTAAGGGCGTGGTGTTCGCGAACGAAACCATGTGCGGGCTCCTGGCGGTCTGTCGCCACGTCGCAGTACGTTAGGTGGTCGCGGGCCGAAATAGCGCCCTCAGCGCGCTCGACACTTGTGAGAGGAAGGCGAGGACGCCGACCCATGTGGACCTCGTTGGGAGCCAACCGCGAAGCGGCGCTGGTGGGATTGATGTACGCCAATTAAAAATAGGGGAGCTGTTCATCCCAACTGTTCTGGTGCTCATTGACAACCATCGCCAACATTTGGACCATAGTGGGATTTACAAGGTCCACCCCGCTATTGCCGTTAGGGTTTTAGGAGCTCATGGCAATTTGCCGAACGCCCAGAAGCAGCTAGATGACGTGCGAAAACTTGGAGCAAACCAGAAGGCCGTTGTCCGAAAGAATGCTGAGGGGCATCACCAGATGGGAAGGTCCTTGTTGATAAGGATGTTAGCCGTGGCCTAAGCGGTGAATTCAGCCGCGGTGACAGCGAAGATGTCGGCGTGGCGACTGAAGTGGTCAGTGAAGACCAATATGTAAGTGTTGCCTCGCGGCGTGGTCGGAAGATAGCCGATGTAATCGACGCTGCAGTGATTCTAGGCCCTTGCGACAGGAACATCGGTGTATCGGGCCACCGACCTGTCATCAGCGAGATTTATCACGCTTGGCCCTTCAAGCAATGGCCTACCCGCGACCTGGTGCAGAAGTTCATAACGATCCACCAGTAGAAACGCTCGAGCATACGCAGAGTGCGCGTGATCCCCAGGTGTCAGGGGTCTGTGGAATTGCCAGCCTGCATGAACTAAGGGCGCACGAGCAGTGGCACGTGAAGGGCTCGTTAGTCAACAAACAGACCGCTCGGCCCAACGAGTGCGTTGAATCAGGCGCTAAGGGTGGTGACGGCCGTCGGACCAGTAGGACGAGTCCCTCTTCGGTGGTTTGAGTTTTCCTTCGCCAGACATATGCTGAACCTCCGAAAAGGCACGGCGTTAGTGTGAGGAAAAACCCGACGGAATGTCGGCTAGCCTAGCCTCTGGTCGGCCGAGAATTACGTAGCGTGTGGCGTCGTTGCACGCGGGCTCAGCCTGCTACTCCCGCGCCCAGTCGGCGTGCTAGTAGCGCGCTGCGGAATAACCAGAATGTAGTTCGGCAGCTGCACCGAGGGTATCGAAGTCGGTCTCGGTTATGGACGGTATACCAGCGTGCATCGCAAGTCTTAAGATAGGCTTAGGGGCAGCCTAGACGCGGTCGCGGTCAAACGAAATGGGTACCATCGGAAAATGCGAGGCGGCCGTAGAAGGGAGCAAAACGACCGCCGAACGAGTTCGCGGCCGAGGGTCTCGACGGGGAGGTAGCTCGCCGGGAATATGGTCAAGGGGCTCCGACGGGCCCAAAACCATTGTAAACAGTAGGCGGTGCAGCGCCAATGGCAGCGAGGTTTCTTCGACCCGTCCGGGTGGAAATGCGGCCCGAGGGTGGCAAAATTGTCAAACGCCTCCGTTTGTCGCACGGTGGAGGGGTGAACACGGCCGAGTCTGTGATGTGGGCGGCATCTGCTGCCTGTGAAGTACTCGTCGTGGGGGGAGCATGCGGGTCGATAGTGGTCGCCGCAGCGAGGGCTTCTGCAGAGCCCGTGCCACCCTCTAAGGGTACGGCTAAAACCGAAGCGAAAACGATGTCGGCAGCAGGTGACCATTCCTCGCGGTCAGGACAGCGTTCGACGGTAGTGACGGGAACAGATGAAACAGCGACAAATCAACCCGTGAGAGCAAAACGGTCTCCAATACCCAAACGTGGCCAGTGTGCGGGAACTCACGAAACTCCGAAGAGGTTGAGGGTAGCCTGCCCAAAACCCAACTATTGATCCCGGGCACCAGCCCGCCCAAGTCGACGCCAGGGGTTGGTGAAGAACGGGTGACGAGTCCGCAGGTTCCGATGGAGATGATAGGACCGTCATTGGCAAGAGTGAGGCTGCACGATCCACTGCTTTCGTGGTCTGTGGCTGGCTCTGCAAGCCAAGCGGGACAGAACGTCAGCATTTCCGTTGGCGCTGCTTTTGCGATACTTGAGAATGGAGTCGAACGCGGTGTTAAACGCAAGCCACCGCTGGACGCGCGGGTTATGGTCACCTAATTTGCCGATGCTCTGGAGCAGTGTGTGATCCGAACCTGTGAAGAACTTCGTTCCACAAAGGTAGTCTCGTCGTCGCTTGATGGCCTGGCGTCACACTACACATGCAAGGAGCGGGAGCCGTCGGCTACAGTCTACCACTCGGGGACAGCCACGGTGGGAGGGATGGCGAGTTCAGTTCAAATCTCGCGCACGATGATCGCTATCGATGGCGTGAAGGCGAACTTGACCCCGAAGACTGGTGGTGACAGGACGTGTTCGTTTTAACACACCACGCACGCATTTACGATAGTACCCACTGCCGCCCATCAGGGCGCGAACGTACTCAATGTTCCGGGGCATGGGCATTTTTGCCAAGCTGACGCCCTTGTGGGCGTTCAGACGCTCGCCCGCATGCGAGATGCAATGACTAAACAAATCGGCATCCGTAGGGCCCAGGCGGGCCTTCGAGGGGGATAACTTGCAGTTACGCTTGCGCAGCCGCTCGACGAGAGCAGGTATCGTCTTGACGTGGGGCACTGGATCGGAGTCCAAGACGACCATGTCGTCGAGATGCACCGCCACCTGCTCCAAGCCCTCGACAACTTCGTTGATCACTTTGACGGACCAGCCGGGCGAAACACTGTAGCCTCGGGGCTTGACGAGCCACTCATACGGTGTTGTATGCGACAATTTGGTGGAACGAAGAAATCAAATCAACCATGGCAAACACCCGGCCTTGGCCCAAATAATCCAATACTTGATCCCCGTGGGAAATGGGCATCCGTCTGAAGCATCTGATCTGATTGAGCTTATTGTAGTTGGCAGTGATCGGAACGCCACCAGACTTCTTCGGGATAACCACCAGCGTGCTCGAAAAAAATGAAGAACAGTCCCACATCAGCCCTGCCGTAAGGTACTCGTTCAGAGTGTGTTCCACGTCCGCAGCCATGATGGGATTTATGTGTTCGGTCGGGACGTGACAGGAGCCACACCTGCCGAGACCGAAATCACGAAATGAAACATGGAGCACAAAGCAAAATCTGTCTTCGGTTTGGAGAAACGTCAGGAAAATCGAAATCCCCCCCCCCCAGCTGGTCGATGGCTGCCAGGGTCCAGTCTGGGCTGTGGAGATCGAAGGCCACTACTCGCAAATTAGTGAGGGAGGCGCGCCAAGACGCGCAGGAACGAAGAGCCCTGATCTTGTGATAAGAGATCAAGTACGGCCGGCGAGGGTAACGCCGGGCTTGTTACCCTTGCGAGGGGTGACGCCGTTACCGCAGAGACTTGAGACACGTCAGGTAACGCGGAGGAGTTCTCGGCGGCTCGGTGGTCGTGCTACAGAGTGGCCAACAAGACGCTTATAAGCGGGGCGTAAGCGACTCCGAGTATATCGCTAGGCTCGAGATCTGCAACTCCAACGAGGGGAGGGGGTCTGCCGTCCGGAGGCGACGAAGTACTCCTCAACTGAGGAATATTCGGGCTAGGGCACCATATAGACCAGATAGTGCCCTGTGGGTGCCGGCGAGACATTGCTTTGTACCAAGTTCACTGCACGTAGCTGTTATTCATCTGACAGGGTGACGCCCACGTAGCCTTCGTAGCGGAGATAAAAACGTCCACCTGAAGAAACGGGGTCGACGGCGTATGCCGGTACGCCTGTCGGGGCGTGGTGAACTACTGTAGATCGAGCTCGCCTAATTTTCATATTGACTTCTCTTTTATTTCGATGACTCGGTGATCTGAGTCCTGAGGTGGCAAGGAGCGTTGGGATCGGACATTGAAACGCATCTAGCTGTCGCGGCCCAGCGGCACCGCGTGCTGCATCACCGAGGGGAAGACCACCCAGGCTCAAACTGCGAGGGAGCACGTAGGCGCATCTGACGCATGCTACGATAGAGGTGCACCCTGATTTGTCTGAGCTCCTAACTTGAGGAGGTCCATACGTCGCCGCAAAATAGGTTTTAGAGGAATATAAAAGTGCTACCATGGCCTGAGTCTAGTATGAAAAATGTTACTACACAAGGATGAAAGTCAGACGAGTTGGGTGAAGGAGCCTGATCATTCGGAAAAAGTTTTCACCAAAACGTGCTACCTCTATCGTAGCACGCCTCATCTGCTTGGAAGAATTTGACGCTTAGACGTATTCTTGTCGTAGTTTGGAGAAGGGCCAATTCGTCAAACCTTCCCCACGATGGCGAGTCTCCTTTCTGCTCGTATACCGCCGACGCCGCCCCGACGGAAAGCATGCGATCTAGTACATCGCGCCTGATAAAGGTGAGTGTCGAGAAGGGCGACGCAACCAAAAGGAGCAAGAGCGCCTGCTCCACGGTGAATCGCGATTATGTTTGAATATACCATGGTCATCTAGGGTATTTGTGACCCCGACGAGGCAGGGGTCTTGTTCTGATACCGCGAAGGAGGGGTCAACACCAGGTGAGACGGCCAATACCTCAATACTGTGATCAGCTGGCGCGTCAGAGCAATAGGTCAAAATCACGGGGTGGGACCTGGGCGAGCGCGGACCATCGTCAACGGGCGCGGCTGCGCTGGAAGACCTCTTGAATTCCGTCCGGCTGCGGGGTTTGCCAACCCTGCCTCGCTTGCGCGAATTGTGTCGTGAACGGCGGAAAGAGCTTTCCCGAGCAAATTTGTTCCCTTGCCCCGGCGGGGTCTTGGACATCAACGTTGTCCGCCTGGAGACCGATGTCCCACACAGTGTCAAAAGGGCTGCATTCAGCAAAACGCTTCGAGTCAGTGCTCCAAATATGCGGGGTAATAGCAGGGTTCGGTTTGAACTTGGCAGATGTGCCTGCAAGGACGGCGTCTTCCCGCACGAGGTCCCAGGTCGCGCAGTCGAAGTTACGCACCCCTCGACCGGTGCGTATGTGCTCTCATGGGTCTGGCGAGGACACAATTCTCTCCGCTGTGTCTTGGTCATGAAAACGGCGAGCTTTTTATGCCATCATATACTGCTCCTCGCAGGAATATGAAACATCGTCAACGACAAATGACGAGGGCGACCACCGCTCAATCTAGGAGGGGGTTGCCCGAATAGTACCGCCTGTCTCGTTGAATACTCGAGAGTAGGGTCAAAGGCCGACGGTGTCGAGCTGCCGGTGCTTGCTGTAGTGGTAATGAGGGGCGACAGTCTACCTTTTTGAGAACACTGGGCCCCAGGTGTACGACACGAGTCTGATCCCACGTATACTGCTTCGGTGACACCATTGCTCGTACGTGAAAAATGACCAGAGTGTTCTGTTACTGCACCCGATGAGCTGTCTTCGGAGCCAAGGCATGCACGGGGCGCTTAGCCCGTTCTGCTTGACGAGAGTTGTGTTTGATTACTCTGGATATGACGGGTATGCCGTCCGGTTGCTTCGACCGGAGGCCGTGGGCTCTTCGGGCTGTGTCAGGTGTTTGCTTCTCCACTGCAACCGAGGAGCATTGCACAGGCGGGGTAGGGTGCACGAAGTCGAATGGGGGCCTGCAGACCTAGAAGACGACTTCAAAGGTGGGACTCGGGAGGGTGAAGAAATGCCCACCCGAAGGGGCTTTGCCTCTGTAGATCTGCCGAGGAAGAGCAAAAAGATAGAATGTAATTATAAGCAGCTCCTCCTTGATAAAATAAAGGGTAAAGCGGTCTCCTTTATTCCAAGGAAACGCCGCGTCGAGTTTCGACCGAGATCTCGGGATTTCGTTGTTGGCCTCCCCGCACCCCAAACCGACCGCAACCGCATGGCCGGGAGGTGGGGTAGATACAGAGTATCGCTTTCAACGCTGAAGCGCAGGTATGTGTACCGATCGATATGGTGGGTGTGGCTTGTCCTTTTAGGAGGTGGTGATTAGGGGGGTCTCCCATTGGGGGGGGGTCTCCCATTTCAGGGGGGTCTCCCATAATACGCTACAGGGTAGAGGAACATTCTCGGACCTGAGAGACGAGCAGGGGGAGCACTCTTGGTGCTGCGTGGCGTGTGGCTCGGGTGAGCGGCTCTTGTCGAGCCGGATGTTTTTGCCAAGGCTGAGGGCCAAGGCTGAGGGGGGCGGCGCTCGAGGCGGGCGGCGCTCGAGGCGCAGGCTCCCATTGCATGACGAATGCCGTGATGGAGGAGAGCGGGGCTCGAAGCGTGGGATCTCGTGAACGGCGGAGTGGTGCTTATTAACCGGGTTTCTGTGTCCCGGCTGAGGGAAGCAGTGTTGAAGGCACAGGCTCCCGTAGCAGGCTGGGCAGCGCTTACTGCGCAGACTCCTGTGTCCTGGCTGACGGGACAGACGTTCGAGGCGCATTCTCTCGTCGTGGGTTTGTGACCATGAAACTTTGAAGCAGTCGGCAGGGATGCACGTGGGTTCGCACCTCTTACTGAGCACTTCGTGCACTGCCCCGCCCCGCACAACCCGGCTCGCTCTGTTTGCAGCCCCGTTGCGGCGCACGCCTGCCGCGTTCCGCCGCGCCCATATCCCCTCCGCCCAATGCACGGCCCTGCCGCACACCTCCCAGCTCAATTTGTGTGCGCCCCTGTTGCCGCCTCCCCACTCGGCCCCTTTGACGCACCCCGTCGTAGCACCGTTATCGAACCCTTGTTCCTCCTGCACCTCCCGACTCGATCCGTGTGCGGCCCCGTTGCCACACCCTCACGTGGCCCCGTTGCCACCCCCTCCCGCCCCGTGGCCCGTTCCCGGACACGTATCCTTCCTTGATGTGCACGGCCCCGCCGCGCACTTCCCAGCTCACTCTGTGTGCGGTGTCTTTGCCGAACCGCCCGTCCTCCATCGCCAAACCCTTTTCTGTCCTCACGCGTGCGCTGCCCCCATGTCGAACACCCCTGTCTTCTCCATTTCTGCTCCAACTGACTTCAACATGTGATTAACCACACCCCCCTCCTCCCGTTTATCCCCCCTTATACCTGAAGTCTGCCAGTCCCCCTGTCAAGTCCTCCAATTTGTATGCACTAATCCCATGAAATGCAGCTTTCCCCCTGTACACCCCGACTCATCCCCCCTTTTGTTTGTTTTGGGGTATTATGGTTGTTAGTATGTGTATTAACTTGTTGTCCTCAACTCCACCCTCCCCTTCTCCCCCTTCCACTGTACCCGCATATGTTTGGCCCGTAAAATTCATCCTGGACTGTGTTATTACTCACTTTCCCCCCATACCGCCTATTACTGACATGCATGACCCCCCCTCCCCGGTAACTCAACCCCTGGACACCCCCAGGGGTCTATATACATCGAAGTATATATAAACATAAATGTTATTTCCCCCCCTTCTCTACTAGTTTAGTACACCTTCATTACTCTATTATTCCCTGGTCTACAAGTGTGCCTCCCTGGAACCTAGCCCCTTCCCCCCGCCCCCCTCGGTCCCCTTCGACTCTCCCCTTTCCACTTACCACCCCCCTCCTTCCTGCACCCGACCTGGCTAGTCCCTGCCCTGATTCAACTAACCACGCTCCACCGTGGGTCCCGTTCGTTCCCTTCATGAACTGCTTGTCCATCTTCATTCGCCCCCCGGTCTTCCCTGACAACAATCGGTCCCTCTTTCTACAGAATCTCCTCCCACGCGTTCGATCCCCTTGTTAGCCTCTCCCCTACCAACTCTTCCAGGTCTGCATTGAACCGCGTCACTGACACCGTAGTAGTAAGGTGCGCATGCTGTTCCTCCGATTGAGAGGTACTGCTGTATTAATAAAGGTAGTGGAAGCTATAGTGGTAAAGCATGTAGGAGCAGTATTCATAACGGCAGCAGTAGTATAGTAGTAGTAGTTATAGTAGCAGTGCTGGTAGTAGCCGTAGTACTCGTATGGACAATATTAGCGTGTTGAATCACTAGTAACAATACTTTGCGATCGAAGGAATACTACGTGCTGTATCCTTACTTCCCTAAATACTCCTGCCGTCGAACTTCTCACCACCACCGCTGCTGCTGTTGCAACAGTACTGACGCTGCTGCATGTGTCTGCCCAATGTATGTACATACGTGTGGTTTATATGCTGCTGCGAGGCTCCCCCCAGGTACCAGGTATCTCCTTATACTGGAACCACACACCCCCATTCCCGTTATTCGGTATTTTTCTCTCCGATCTGCCGAGCTCCAGATTGTCAATACATTCTTCTACTTTGGTCTCCTCTTCACGAAAAATGCATGTAAACTCCAGACTGTCAACACATGCTTCTTCTATTTTTTTTGCGATGTTTTAGGGCCTCCACTTTTGCGTGTTAAGATTCCAAAACTATAAGAAGATATCGACCTGACATATTATTGGAAACGAAAACAATTAGACACGATTTGTTTTAAAACTAATATCGGGCTCGGTTTGTTCAGAGATATCGGTGAAGACCCAAAGGTGCCAGAATATCTGATTTGTCCCTGACTTTGAACCCAAATTAATATGACAGCTAAACAATTCGCGGATCTCGATCAGTGAACATTGTGTGTGAACCATACCTGTGGCTATAGGAGACGATCGATTTAGGTTGCATTACCTAATTCATCACCCATCAAGAGGTATCACGAAACAGAGATTCTGCACTAAAAGCAAGCAATAACGAAAACGGCAGTACTACTGAGATGCCCCCCGCAGTCTTGCAAATTTCGAACACTATTTGTATGCTCGCATTGTGCCAATGTACTCCCAACTATCAATTTTCACTTTCCGTTTGTTCACACTAGTTAGGGGTGATTCATTTTCACGGCTCTTTGGATCAGTCCTATATCCTGGGGGGGAAGAAAAGGGGTAGCATCTCAAAGGTTGATTAGGACATAATCGACAATGTGTAATGTTTTTGTGAAAATGCGTAGTTTCGAGCGGGGCATAGTAGGTAATCAACCGTTCTGACAACCCCTTTGCTCGCCAGGACCCTAGAACATTACTCGTGCTTCATTTTCCGGTACTCTTCTTTGTACGGTTGGCGACTGTATGGTGTGTTTATTTCTTGACGCGTGACGTGTATCGAGAACAAAACTAAGTTGGCACCTATCTCTATCACACCAAAGTACTGCTGTGCAGCCGTAGTAGTGGTCCCTTGTTTAGGGTGGACAATGCCGGCTGCCCTATATTATGGTGGGTGAAGAGTATATGCTTGGCACAGATGGTGTTCACCTTGTTGTGCGGATTATTGCCGGTTGACGGTATACAAGGCTAGTATTGATAGTTGCCGCATACCGCGGCCCTCTAGACGGACTACAGGCACTTTTATACACGAAAATATAGTATCATCGCCTGGCCTGCCCCACCTTGGGGTGGGCCGACGCCCGCCAGGACCTGCAACGGTCTAGCGGCTCACCCAAGGAATTCGAGTCTCGGGTTGGGTGGAGAGGGAATCCTGCGCGGCTTGGCTGGTGAACCTGTCACTGTAAGGACCTCGTGGAGTGGTGGTGGCGCCTTTAACTTTCAACCCCAACGCCAGGGAGTTCATTCCCCTAAGACGAACCTTGGGAATATCTCCACAGCAGAGAGCGCAATGTGTGCACCTGTGGAGTGGAGAGGCTGGCTATCGTGTGTGTATACAAACGCGACAAGAAGCACGGGAGTGTCGGGTTTGGCTGGGATGGCTGCACGCTGTTAACGGCAACCAAGGCGCGAACCAGACAAGGACAGAGAGAAGTGTCAGTTTAGCAATAGAGAAGGAAAATGTGATATATATGGAAAATAGGAGGAGGGGACGGGCTTCACGTCGGCTGGCGAGGAAGTCGGCACGCGAGGCTCCTACCAGGCAGAAGGAGGGAGTTGTGGCGGCAGCGACCTACAACGTGCGCACTCTAGCTGTAAAGGGGAAGAATGGACATGACGAGCGCTCCCTGAGAGAGGTACAACAACTCGGCTGTGACTTCGTCGGCCTGCAGGAAACTCGACGAGTCGGCAGGACGACATTCCGCGCTGCTGGATATCATTTGTTTTGTTCAGGTTAGCAGGGAACAGCAGCCAGCCTAGGGTTGTACGAGGTTGGATTGGCAGTCAAGGAATCTATATGCCGTCAGTCTGTGTATACCAACGGAATAATAGTCGAATGGCCTATGTCGGTGCGTTTCGAATTGGCTGATAAACACGAGGCGGTTGATTTCGTCGTTGCGTACGCCCCAACAGAGTGCACACGCCGAACTGAAACTCGTTTTCTCGCAAAACAGCTGGAGGATCTGTTCAGACAGATCCCAACTAGAGAGGTTTTTGTACGTACTGATGGATGCTAATGCACTAACTGCGCAGACGCTACTGTAGGGTGCGATGACACTGAAAACAGATTCCTGAGAGCATACGGGCTCGATTCGATCAACGATACCGGCAAATGACTTCTGCCGTTCGCTACCAATTGCAAGCTAGCTCTCACCATCACTTTCTTTAGAACACGCAATGGTGGAATCTCGCATACTCACAACGCTAACAACGATCGTAAGCGAATTGATTACATCCTAACCCGACAAGTCCATCGGTCTAGAGTACACGGTGTTAACGTTGTCCCTCAGCTTCCGCCACCACCTAAGCCTGATTCCGACCACTACATCGTATAGATGAACGTTCGTCTCTCTGGGCATTTTGTATCCAACCGACAAGCACGCAAGACAGTAAAAGGAAGACGCTTTGGCCGCAAGGTGTTTATGTACGACGGAACATACCGTGAGCGAGTAGTTGCGATGGTCATTTCTACTCTCAAGCAACCTGCCCCGCGACACAACATCGCTGGTATGTTCACCTCAACCATCATGGATGCGGTGGAAGCCCAGGTATTACCCACACAACACCAGCAACGCAAGCGTGGGTGGTGTGAGTCGACCGACACCTCTGCTGCCTTCAAAATAGCATGGACCTCGAGGGAAGATGCGCGACAGCAGCTACGCACCCACCCCCGCTATAGTACGGCGCGGAAGACCCTGAAAAGCGCGTGTGCGAATCTGCAGGAGGTGATCGGTGTAAGAGTACATGCATCGTTTGAAGAGTACATATCATAAACCGAGAGACTCCTAGCCGATCATGACCAGCGAGGCTTTTACAAGCAAGAGTACTGTAGAGTTGGAGGGCAGGAAAGCTCGAAGCGAGCAGTTCATTAAGGAAGAGGATGGCACGCTGCTACGGGTTAAAGTGCGAATTCGTGAACGGTGGATGAGAGCCTTCCACGAACTCTTGAATACGAAATCGCTGAAACTGTATTTCACTGTCATCGACCCATTTCCACCACGACCGCTTGACAATCGCTTAACGACGAGCCATCTGTGGACGAGATGATGGGAGCCATTAAGACAATGACAAACTGGACAGTGGTAGGGCCAGACGGCCTGCCCGCCGAGCTACTGAAACTCGACCACCCTGATTTCATCCAATGCTTCCACCACATCCTTGTCAATTTTTGGATAACTGGTGAAGCGCCCCAGCAGTTAAAACGACGCGATCATCGGGGTACTTTACACAAAGAAGGACCGAACTGATTGCAACAACTACAAAAGGATTTCGTTTGTTGCCCATGACGGAAAAGTGTTACTCAAAATCGTCGCATCCCGTATTAGCAACTACTGCGAGGACCGAGGCATATTCCTCGAGGATCAGTGCGGTCTTTGTCCTACACGGTCAACAGTGGGCATGCTGTTCGTCGTGCTACGATTACAAGAACTCGGGCGAGATTGAAAAAACCCTTTATACATGCTACATGTGACTCATTGATCCGCCGAAAGCATACGACTCTGTCGACCGAGAGGTACTGTGGCAGGTACTTACGCGCGTTGGCAAACCAACCAATATGCCTACAATAATCCGCCAGGTCCACGACGGCATGCTCGTTTGCTTACGCACAGATGGTGGTGAGCACTCTGATTGGTTTAATGTCACGCAGCGGCTACGACAAGGCTGCGTGCTGTAAGCCGCGGTTGTTCAACGTGTTCTTCGCTGCTGTGATGCACGTTGTCTTCGCACGTTTCAGCGAAGACGAAGACATCATGAGGCATTTGGTCCACCTTTTAGGAGGGTGTGGTAGTCGGCAACGAGGTGCCAGTGGCATGCGTGCGAAGGGCAGTACGGGGTATGCTGTACGCTAATGATGCAAGAATTGTCCCAAGGTCTGCGGAGGGATTCACTAAAATGATGGCAGTCATCGTGACTGTCTTCGAAGCAGCAGGCCGATCGGTTTCGGAAATAAATACGGAAACGGTGATTCTACTAACACGGGGCCAGATATCCCTTGCTCTGCCGCTCGTTATCAAGGCAGCTGATCAGAGATATAGACGGACGAGCCAGTCCTTATACCTTGGCGTCTTTATCCACGAAGACGCTAACCCCGCACTTGATATCGAACGACGGATCCGCCTCATGCGGGCATGCTTCAAACAGTTCGGACCGGAGTTGTACGACTCGAAGACAGCTCCACTTAGTCTGCAAGTCCGCATGTTGAAGGCCGAGGTGATTGAGACCCTGCTGTATGGATGTGTGACGTGGACGCTCTCGTGCAATTGTAAACGTTGCGTTGTTTTTATCCCAGAGCGAGAGGAATGCACCCAATCAGTTCAATTTCCAAGTGTGTTTTTCACCTTTTGCTATTTGTTTCCTTCTTGGTTTGGCGCCCAAATGCAATGGAACAACTTTGATTTTTTCCCGTGCACTCTGATGGACTTGCAAGGGATTTTGTACACTCGAGCCGCGATATCGACTATCGAATGGACATTATTTTATCCTCGCACTGGATTTCTCTGCCCACACGACGGCGATTCCCAAACGCACCCTCCCTGCATGCTCTGATTGGCACGGGCCGTCACACGGTGCAGATAAATCCGAAACATGTACATAGCTGGGGTCTCACGGCGTGGTTCAAAAGTACCATATCGTACGAGAATCGGGAACAACTTCGAACCCGGGTGTCAATGTTTCGCTTTATGAGCTTGCCCTTGGTTATTTTCGGTTAAACCTTCGGCCAGACGCTTCTCTCTGGTGTTGGGTCACCGTAATATTAGCGATAGGGCGAGTGGTCTCTCTGTGGAAAGTCTAGGCATGGTTCTTAACTTGCCCTCTCGAGGGTGTGTTGTGGACAATATCTGTACTTCGAAGTATATATGCATATGTGTCCATCCCATTTATTATCATCGCCCTTCCTTTCTCTCTCATTCCTGGTCGTAGCTCAGATCCGGGGTCACAAAATATGATATTTTCCCTCCTCCCTCACTACGATTCTTGTCTTTCATTTTTACCGCGAGAAGGTTTCAGCACTTTCTTCCCTCGTTGACGTGCATCGGCTTCCGATATACGCGTCCCCAAAGGGTGAATGCCGCTGTTTTGTTTTGGAAAACTCGCACACATCGTGAGCAAAAACAAAACTTTTCAAGCACATGTTACACCCCAATCATTTTGTTACCGTCATAGCTTATAAGTGTAGAGTGTTGCAGCAACTATGGTGGGAAAATGGTACAGGGGGGTCGTCAAAGCAGCTGAACGGTTCATGGTCCGGTGGCACGAGGACGAGGCGGAATTGAGTAGACAGCGCCGTATATCCTTTGCGGGTGGTGCACAAGGGAATGGGAAGGGGGGGGGGGTAACAATCGAATTGAAACCGCGGTTGATGAGAACAGGAAGGAGACGGCCGACATGGTGGCAAGGTAGCAGGCTGACTAGTAAGTCCAGTCTAGACTACCCGTACCGCGCACCTCTGTTTTGTATTTGTATTTTTGCATCCCATCTATTTTATTTGCCCTTCTTTTCTCTCTCCTTCCTACGTAGTCGTAACTCGAATCCAGGGTCACGAAGTAGGCTCCTTTCCCTCTTCCTCTACTATGGTTCTTGCCTTGCCTTTTTAGCGCGAGAAGACTTCAGTGTTTTTTTTTTTTCTTTGTCGACTCGCATCGAATTCTGCTTACCCGCTCTACTATTAATAGGCTCTCTCATCAGTTGTTTTTATATACTGTTACAACTAAACTCATAAGTCCGACCCACGTGAGATTCGAACTCCAGACATCATCTTCAAGAAGCGTTCGAGGTTACCTCTAGAACATCGGGGCGACCGACTACTGCTGTTGTTGTAGCTGCTTCGAATGCGGCCTTGTTGTGTTGTTCGTTCCGTCTTAGTTTCATTGTTACTCTCGTTCTAATCCTTTTGATAAAGAAGGACTACCCGGCTTGGTGGATATCGAGCCCCGTGCTTTTCCTTGGATATTTCTTATGGTCTATATTTTCATTCTTTATTATTTGTTTGGTGTATTTCCTGCCCCAGCTTTTCCAGGGGGCCACGGCAGCGATGCTACAGCCCCTCGCGATAATTTATTTTATTTCATGTCTGTATTTATTTTGCCGTAGTCACTTTTTGCCATTGTTTTTCTGTCCTGCCGTATTTACCTACGTATTAGAGTGTTTGCGATAGAAGTATATAACATATATATTTCCTTTCGCTCAAAAAAGTGAATTCCCTTCCCCTCATGGTTTCGGTGTGTTTGCGATAAATATAAACAAAATCCTGCAGGCGACGCCTCCGAAAATAATAAGGGAAGTGGGGTGAGGCAATGCGGCAAACCAAAGAAACAACGAAAACGAAAAGTAGCGTACGAGAGGAACGGCCGCCCAGCAACGGTGGCGGCGGCAGGGGTATGACCGCAGTGCCGCAGCTGCAATCCCACGACCGCAAGCAGCAGCACCGGTGGCTGCAGCTACGTGGCGGCAGCCCCAGCAGCAGCGGCAGCCCCAGCAGCAGCGGCAGCAGCAGCAGCAGCAGCAGCAGCAGCAGCAGCAGCAGCAGCAGCAGCAGCAGCAGCAGCAGCAGAGCAGCAGAAGCAACAGCTTTCGTTTTTGCTTTTTCCGATTTTGCGTCCAATTATTCTTGTCGTCGTGTGCTGCTCCTGCTGCTGCCCACGACCTACGCGCGACACCGCGCCGGCACGCTCCGCTCCAAGCCCGCTCGGCGCCCGACATATATAGACCGTGGCGGCGCGCCGCCAATGCTGCTAGTGCTGCTAGTGCTGCTAGTGCTGCTACCACAGTGTCGTGAAATTGAAATGATACACGGCGATCTGTCATCCTGTCGCGCTCTACAAGCAAGGCGGTACGAGTACGTCTCCATACGACTCGTACGAGTAACTCTTACGAGTAGTTCTTCTGAACAGCGCATCCTCCACGACACCAAGCCGGCGAGAGCGAACCGTAGCGGGTAGGCAGCAGTCCGCCGGCGTCCCGTTAGCAAAATCAAGCACCGCTTGTCCGTATCATACTGTAGCACACCTCCCGAGTCTCTGTGCTCTCACCGGTTGTTGTGTTGGGTAGAGCAAACAGCAAGGTTGGGGCCTATGGAGACATCTCGCATAATATGGGGCGTTTTTGCGTCGGTAGAATGCTCGGTGCGTGTAGGGCAATCAAATTGAGAGACAAAAGTTACCGTAACTTTTGATCAAAAACATACTTCTCTAAAGTAATTTTTTGCAGTTTTTTCAAAAATTTACCTCACATCCTCCCTTCGGTAGAATGTTTAGAGAAGTAAAAGTAAAAAATAACAAAAACGCAAACACTCCATTACTAGGTGTTTTCTTCGGTTGCTTAGCTACGTACGTACATACAGTATTCATTTCGTTTTTGTTATTTTCTCTTATCTTTCCCTGACTTTAGTGTGTGGCAAGAAAACTAAACGAAACTGAGTAGTAGCAAGCGCCACGCATCCGTTGTATGGGTGGCGCCCAAGGGAATGGAGACGGCGGGAGGAGGGGCGGCTCGTAGGCGCGGACGAAAGCAGGAAAAAGACGGGAGACAGGGTAGCAAGGTACCAGACCGACTAACTGGTAGAGCCTGCCTGTACCAGGTACTACAAGCACAAACCTACCTTGGCTTCCTGGAAGGTGTTTTTGGTGTGCTCCGGTTGCCTGTCCTTTCCTGTCGTTATTATTTTTGTCGTGTTTTCGTTGTTTTTCGTTCCATTTTTTTTCGTTTCATTTCGTTTCATTTCATTTCATTTCCTTTCATGTTATTGTGTATCGCCTCTCCTCTGGGAGAAGCACGCCGCTTTCTCTCTTTTTGTTTTGTAATGTTTGTGTTTGATTGTTTGGTTTTTTGTTGATTTGCTTTATTTAGGATGTTCATTTATAGTATGTTTCAGTTTCGCTTTTTTATGTTTCTCTTCCTTTTTCACTCTTTTTTATCTTTCATGCACCTGAATTGCTATGGTGATAGCAAGGTAGGTTTTTCCTGTCGTATATAGCGTTGCAGTGTACTTCCCTTCTTCCCCTCGCTGCCTCGGCAAAGTTTTTGCTTTGGCATGGCCCGGGGGGTCTTTCTAGCGAGCAAGGCTAGGCTCACCCTCAAGCGGACCGATACCTTCTTGCTGCTGCGCACTGGCCGCGAAACGTGTGCAGCGGTAGATTTGGATCGGCACTGGTGCGTTAGGCGCAAAAGTTCAGATGCACGGGCCTTTTTGGCCGTCGGTGTAGACAGCAATGTCCATCTAACTTTTGTGCGCGGAGGCAGACGCCATCAGAAAGGTGGACGGACACTATGTACACGGCCCTAGGTGTGTTTGCTAGAGGGAGCTGTACTGTCTCAGTAACCTGGCTTCGCCATCAAAGGAGGAAGGAGCGTGTGGCGATGAGCTGTAGTTTGGACTGGTCAATCCCTTCAGCGCGAAATTTGTTATTTCCCAGACCAAGCACCCTGAGTGCAACGAGGGAGTAAGCGAGGAGCCGACTGGGAAGGACAACAACGAGAGCGGGTACGGACGGGGTAGGTCGAGTGTGGTCGTGCTAGGACTGGCCAAGTGGCACCGGAGCGGCGCGCCGGATCACAGCAGCGCGCCGCAGCAGCAGCCCAGCAGCGAGTGGCAGCCATCCGGAGCACGGACGACATCGACCCGTGACGAGCGGACAATCATTTTTGTTTACTTTTTTTGTTGTTTTTTTTCGTTTTTTCCACTGAATTTCGTTGTTGGGTCTGTGTGGATGTATTGATACGACCTCGGGCTCATGCCAGGGCCTAGCAAAGGTAGGCAGGGTCAGGGAGCTGGAGCGCTGCTCATGGAGACATAAACCACGTAGTTAAGTGTATATATATTATCGTCGGACCTCGCAGGCCACCATCGAGGCGCAGCGAGCAAGTCCCAGGAAGCAAGTCAGGGAAGTCCCAGCAAGCACGAGACCTCACAGATGGAGAAAGCCTCATCAAGTATATGAACTCCCTAATATATGAAACCGTCATCATACCTGCTGTATCGAGTACCAAGCACAATCAATATCCTCCCCGCTTTGCAATCGATACTGTGCGACACCACACATTTGTAGTATGCATACCGAACAGGTGTATAGTCCCATCAAATAATATCCTCCCTGCATGGTGAACAGTATGATGGCAATAAAGCATCACAATATCATAGCATGGTCACACCTCATAGCTGTCCCGAAAACCACAAATCATCATCCGGAATCAATATCACACATTCCAAATTCACGTACCGAATGTGGACCACAATGTCCCAAAACCTCAAGCAAATTCAAAGTACCGAATACCACAAGATTAATCAAAACCTCAAGCGAATTCAAAGTACCGAATACCAGAAATTCGAGCACATTCATTCAAACTCAAATACCAAAATCTAAACCATACTGGCTCAAACTTCAACAATCTTCCAAGACACTCAGCTGCCGTAACTAGGGCATAAGGCCTCGGTAATCAGACGGTCATCAGCTCGGTGTCAACAGGTCGATACAGGTTTATCCAGTAGTGCTAACTTCAGATACCAAAATCTTCAATACAAATCTCAATACCGTACAATGTATTCACTATTTTAATCAGTAAACAGGCAGAAGTTTCAATGCCCGAAAACCATCAATCAAAAACCACAACCCAACCTTAACCCCACCAGCCCAATCAGAAATTCATTCAAAATACTCCATTCTCGAATCCTCGTTCAATCAGTCAAGCAGTCAATTAATGTATTTTCCGAACTATCAGAAAAGCCGCCCAGGCCAGACAGCCAGAGACGGTATCACCATTGAGATCGACTCTAAGACTAAATAATAAATGTCAAATCCTTATTCAGTCGGTCAACCAGTCAATCAAAATCAATGTATTTCCGAACTACTAGAAAAGCCGACCAGGCCAGACAGCCAGAGACGGTATCACAATTGAGATTGACTCTAAAACTAAAACAATAAATCTCAAATCCTCATTCATACGCAAACGTAATTTATCCGACCGCGTGGTATGGTTTCAAGCTTACAGCAGTAGTTATTACGCCAACTTATCATCGGGGAAACGTGATCTCCCCTTGCCACGAGCTGCTGGTATAATCAAGAACCTTCGAGCCATTTCCACACAAGGAAAGCTCTGAAGTGTACTATTTTATCACCAAGCAACAATGCCTCAAGAACAGCGTTTTAACCAACCAATACGTAGTAGTGCGCGGAAAGACAAAACGCATTCATAAATATATTCATCAAGATTCGAATGGCGTGATCAGACAACAAGTGCAAGTGCATATTTCACATCGCCAACAAAGAGCACATACTAACTGCTATATGATTACGTGTTTAAAGCACCTACTCCACTTATACTCCTCCTGCTTTTAAGTACGTACATAGCATTTGTGCTGCATGATTGATGATCAGAACCATCTCGTACCTATCACTGGTTCGTTACGGAGGGAGGGAGGGAGAGAGGGCGGAAGAGCACACAACATACAGCAGTCAATCTGAGTCGCCCAAAACATATTTTCACTCGATATCAATAGACCTATTTGAAACTCGAGCTTATGCCTTATGTCTTTCCAAATGGAAGAGTCAGGTCATTGAATATTTGGCACTATAGAGCCACATTTCTCGCAACGTCTAAAACTCAGCATATGCCATTTTGTTTTTAAACGGTGGATATTTTACGAAGGACACTGACAGAATTTTCCAGGATTTATTCTTCTTTTGGGTTTTCCCATTTCAGCAGCACGCGTTCGTGATGAGGGACGTTTTTGTGTTGTGTGCTCAGAGAGTGCAGACCAGGCTTGAGCACGTGCAGGTGCTGGCAGAGTCAAACCAAGTGAAGGCAAAGCTTGAGGGCGTGCTACGCCGGTCCCATCACGGAACGAGGTGGCAGCTCTTGGGGCGCAGGGGCCGTCCGGACCCGACACACCATGCGCACGCTTACCACCCGTAACCTGGGCGTTGGTGCACGGCATTTCTGTGCGCAAGCCCAGCGGCTGGCGCACACCGGCCCCGGTGTTGAATCCGGGAAGGCGGGGAGGAGAACCGTAGCTGTTGACGCTCGGACGTAGACCGATGCACTGGGGCGACTTCGGCTGTGCGGGATAACCCTCGCCGGCGGCAGCACGCCTGCTGTTTTGGTAGCCTCCTGGTAGCGGGTCCATGCTCGTACTATGGGCAGTTTGCTCGGGCGTAGGCCGTAAGTCGAGGGTAGTTGTGCTGCTGCCCTGTGCTGCTTTGCTTTTAGTCCTGTGATGCTTGTGCCCTGCTGTGGTGCTTCGATTGTAGGATAAATTGCTGAGAAACTTCCCACCAAGTAAAACTTATGTACTTGCTCAAAAAAGTGACCAAGTACATATTTTTAGAAGAGCCAAATATCACGCTGGTCGTTATGTCAATAATAAGCGCCTATTTTGGCGACGTTTGAAACTCGATATGACCTTTTTTTCCGGGAAGAACCATATATAAGCTCCTATTTTGAGTTT
>MEHQ01002788.1:53630-64057 GCA_008828725.1 Saccharina japonica | reverse complement strand
CTCTCTTTCCTTGACTTTCGTGTGTGGCACGAAAACGAAACGGAACTGAGTAGGAAGCACCACGCATCCGTTGTATGGGTGGCGCCCAAGGGAATGGAGACAGGGGAGGAGGGCGGTTCGTAGGGAAACCGCGGCTGACGGAAGCAGGAAGGAGACGGCGGATAGGGTAGCAAGGTACCAAACCGGCTAGCTGGTAGAAGCTGTCTGCACTACGGGTACAAACCTGCCACGACTGCCTCTGGAAGGTGCTTTGGGTGTGCTCCGGTTGCTTATACTTTCCTCTCGTTCTTACGTAGTCTTGCTCTGTTTACGTTTTTTTCATTTCATTTCATTATAATTCATTTCAGTTCATTTCATTTTTTATTGTCTGTCGCATCTCCTCCGGAGGGAGAAGCACGACACTTTCCTTTTTCTTTTTCTTTTGTTATTGTTTTTGTTTGGTTGTTCGATTGTCTGTTGATTTGCTTTATTTTATTTATTTTCACTAGCGGTACAGCCACGGCTCCGCCCGTGGCGCTAGCGTTGCGTTGCCCATAGTAGTATGTAAGTTCCTGGTGTGGTACATAGTACTCGCATTAACAGTGTGCTGTGATGTACCACTCTGAACCGAAAAATTAGAATCACCATGCGGGGCGGTATCGACCCGGGGTGTGTCTGTTTTCGTCCTAGGGTTGTTGGAGTTGTAGATGTCCGCAAGTATTTCTGATCCGGAGATGGGACGTTATCATCCCCGGGTGCGGTGAGACCGCGCCGTTGCCCCGAGGGGCAACTCGCGCCACGCGCTGGCTCCATGAGAGCCAGCCAACCGTAAATCAGCCCGTGGGGTTGGGGTTTCCACACCTTGTGGGGCGGTATCGACCCCGGGGATGTCCGTTTTCGCCCCCGGGTTGTTAGAGTTGTAGATGTATGGAAGGAATTCTGACCCGGGGATGGGATGTTATCACCCCCGGGTGCGGTGTGACTTCGCCGTTGCCCCGCGGGGAAACTCTCGCCGCACGCTGGCTCTATGAGGGCCAGGCAACCGTTAATTAGCCCAGGCAACCGTAAATTTAAATTTGCCCGTGGGGTTCGGGTTTCCACACCTTGTGGGGCGGTATCGACCCGGGGGATGTCCGCTTGCGTCCCCGGGTCGATGGAGTTGTAGATGTATAGAAGGAACTCTGACCCGGGGGTGGGAAGTTATAATCGCCGGGTGCGGCGGGACCTCGCCGTTGCCCCGAGGGATAACCCTCGCTGCGTGCTGGCTCTCTGGACTCCAGCGCCCCAGTCAAATCAGCAATCAGTCAGCAGTGGTGGTGGGGTTCCCATACCTTGCGGGGCGGTATCGACCCCGGGGATGTCCGTTTTTGTCCCCGGGTTGTTGGAGTTGTAGATATATGGAACGATTTATGACCCGGGGATGGGACGTTATCATCCCCGGGTGCGGTGGGACTTTGATGTTGCCCCAAGGGGCAGCTCTCGCCGAACGCTGGCTCTATGAGGGCCAGGCAACTGAAACTTTTACCGTTGGGTTGGGGTTTCCACACCTTGTGAGGCGGTATCGACCCGAAGGATGTCCGTTTTCGTCCCCGGTGTGGTAGAAACGTGGACCCTTTTAATCCCCAATTCCACCACACCGGGTTGTTGGAGTTGTAGATATGTGAAAGGACTTCTGCCCCGGGGGTGGGACTTTATCATCCCCGGGTGTGGCGGAACCTCGCCGTTGCCCCGAGGGGTAGCCCTCGCTGCGTGCTGACTCTGGGCTCCAGGGCCCCAGCCAAATGAGCAATCAGCCAGTGGTGGTGGGGTTTCCACACCTTGCGGGGCGCACACTGGCTCTATGAGGGCCAGGCAACCGTAAATTAGCCCGTGTGGTATTGGGGTTTTGACACCTTGTGAGGCGGTATCGACCCGGGGGATGTCTGTTTGCGTCCCCGGGTCGTTGGAATTGTAGATATATGGAAGGATATATGACCCGGGGATGGGATCATATCATCCCCGGGTGCGGCGGGACGTAAACAAATGTCTACTCCGTGTTTTAGAGATAAACCCTTACACTTCATAACTTTGCAAGGACTGACCGGGAGGGGGGTTTCTTTCTAACCCTTTTTCGCCGAAAATGTTTGGTCTATTCTGGTAGTCCAGATTTGCAAAAAACAATCCTAAAACAACGAAAAATCAGACCAATATCGTTTTGGTTGGGTAAGGTGCTCTAAAGGACTCATAGAAGACATGTGCAAACATTCTCGGTCCGACTCGAAAAAACGGCGTGGACATTGGCTGGGGAAATGCTTTTGCCGTATTTTTTAGTTGAACCAGCCTGTAGGGAAACCGTCTCTCCGAGGGTCAAAGTAAGAAATCACAACATAAGAGACAGGAGAGAGTGCAGTGTGCTTTCGGGCACGCCCAAAATAAGAAAGGCATGGTGAATTCGATTTATGGTATATTGTGAGAAGGCCGGTACTACTGCTGTATGCACAAACACAACGTTTAGATGAAGTACCAGGTATAAGTTAAATTTGCGTGAAATCTTTGATGTTCAGTATGTTAGCACAACCCTACTCTCTGTGTCCCTCGGTAGACCCGGGCGCACTTGGCGACCCTCTTCTATATCTGAAACGTTCGTCAGTCAGTTACAGTGTTACAGCAGTGTTACAGTTTGGATTGACACCCGAGACGCGTGCTACGATACACAGATAGGGGCAGCACTTTTTTGTTTTTCGGCTGAAATATTTTCTGATTTTTTCGGGGGTCCTTAACCCAAAATGGACGGCATACATACCCTTCTTTTTTTGCAACACAATATGATTTTGCGTATACCTTGGCCATGGTATATATTGTTCATCGTGTTTCACTTGTATTTCTTCTTGAAATGATGTTTTGACTTAGTCTTAGTATAGAGCTCCTCAAGTGACTGACCACCCTCAGAAACCAATGTGTGCACCTCTCCTCTCTACCCTTAAGACTTAAGATAGCATGTGTGTGTCTATAGAGAGGTCGCTGAGCGCTAACACCAACGCGGAGACAATCAGTCGCGGTTCGACCATGTGTTCTACCGTAGCACTATATACAGTTGTAGCACGCAATGAAAAACAAAAACAGGAAAGGGGAAGGGATCGATGATACCCCTAAGGAACAAGGCCACCGGCGGTGCTTAGGAGAGCGGTAACCCCCCAGTGACATACGTTTAATGTGTCCTCAATGTGCTTTCTTGATTATTCTTTGCACCTCCTTCCGTGTTATCTCTTGCCCCAAGCGTCAGGTCATTCGACATTCCATGCCCAGTAACAGAGTAAAAAGTGCTCTACAAGGGTAACTGCAGTAGACTACCATTCATACTAGTACACTATGCATAGTAGGCAGGCAGTACAAGACACAATAGGCAATAGGCAAAAGCGGCGACCGTCCCCGCGACGGCAAACACTCGCGCTTCACAGCCTCGATTGCTTCGACGATAAGAAACGTTGCCAGGGTATCAAACTCCACTAAACTACCGATGGCCCGAGATATGTAGCGTACTGCTGTCTCACTCTGCCGGTATTCCTTCTGCGACTGCTGAGTGTAAAGAAGTTAACAATCGTCCGCGAACACCTCTTCAAGGGGTCATATCGACGACTTCAAGAAAATTGCTTTCACGAGCAAACCACAGATACATACATACACAGACGCTTAAAGGACGGAAACAACAGGGACAGTGCTATTTCCCCCCAAATATCTCCCAACCCCCCCTCACCATTCCCCCTCCCACCATCACCACTCCTATATACTATACACCCTCTTTGAAAAAAACATACATGCATCAAATCTCCAGAAAAACCTGTGCACCGATCCCAGCCCTCCAGTAGAGGCTACAGTCAGTACGTATGGTACGGAAGGGAAACACGGGGGGAGAATAGTCGGGACGGATCACCATAACCATTCTCCCCGCTACAACTCACAGACGTCCTCTATAGATCGCCGGCCGCGATGGGCACTTCTAAAACTCTAAAACAAAAAAAACGCGCCAACCCGTACTGTATCGCTCTTCGTGTCTACTGCATGCACTGGTATGTACTGTATGTAGTAAGACGTCTACGTACAGCTTTGGACAGTAGTGTGATCGACAGCGTGTGTGAGTTTCCCAAACCACGCCAGCAGCGCACGCAAGGTAGCTAACCTACTGCTGTACCTATCCTACCAGGTGGTGTTATAGTATGATAGCAGCACCCTGGGTCCTGAGGGGAACAGACAAGCATGGTGAAGCCCAACGTTCCGACGGCGTGATACTGGAAGATCACCGGCGGGGAGCCTGATTATCCTGTTCACAAGAAAAAATCAACACACCGTCATCGTACACCTCCCCCATGTACCAGCCAGGGTAATATTAAAGTATTAATAACGCGTGACACTCAACAAACTCTCGTTCACCTCATGTACAGTACGGTGCAGAGGAGATAACAAAATAAGCAAAGTGAGTAAAGTGCCCACGGGTGCTATCACGCCTCAAAGGAACGAACTCCATCCTGCTGAGATTTTTCAAGTCGAGTCAACCCACACCGGTTTCACGACCATATGACCCCCCCCCCCCTCCATGTTTCGGCTGCGGTGGCCCCACTGTATACTGTATACCAAACACAGTACAGTAGTTACTACAGTACCAGCATAATACAATAACCAGGCAGTAAATAGGGTACTACATCAGGTACAATACGCTCCCAAAGCGTTCCTTGCTAGACAGCGGTTAGACGGTGGACAACATCAATAGCAGTGTCACAGCAGTAGCTCCCACTCAGAGAATGGAATCTGAAAAGACTCAACAGGTCTATTTCCAAATCCGCACATTCCTATATCGAGGATAGTCTATCTACTGCAGCAACCCTGCAAACAGCACCCGCACCACCTCACTAGGTATAATACTGTCCACTGGCCACGCCCGCCACCACCGACAATAGCCACAAACAGCTTACTGCATCTCCCTCTATCATATCCTCGACTCCCCTTGGTCCGTGATAATTGCGAGAGACCCGACGAGGTACGCCGTAGTACCGGTAGGCCGACAGGCTCCAAACCGTCACTCACTCTTGAAAAAAGGTGGGCACTAGAAAAAAACAAAAACAGAAGTAGTAGCAGAAGGAAATGGATATGGTGGCGAAGTACCACTGCCCACCAATCACCTCCCAAGTCCTTTGAAATCAAGTGTATGCCGGTCTAGACCACACAAATCACTTTAAATCGAAACATCGGAAACAATCAAAACAATCAAAACAATCAAAACGGTAAAAGCCAGAAACCGTCCAACCGCATCAATTATCTCGAAAAAAAAGCAAACGACCAACCACAAGTGCCACTTGTAGAGCTCTAGGCTATTGCCCTAGGTGTTTAGGTGTACACGAGCAGAGCGAGGCTTGCCAGTTGGGCCAGTTGGGGGGGGTTCAGGAAATGAAAAAGGAGTTGAGCAACAACACTTCTCCTGACACCCTTCACACCCTACACCCACCGCTTCCGCACTACCTTACCCCCGCCCCTCGCCTTCGCCGCCGCCGCGGTCGCCTGCCTGGTGCGGGATGCCACCCCCGCTCCCGTCGAGCTCCTTTTGACAGAGGCGGTCGGCAATGGGGAACAGGGGAGAGGAGACGAATGCATTTTATTGAGTTACCCGTACTTTGGATGATACATGATACAGCTGGCTAACGGGTTACTATTAAATACCTATCATCGAGGCTCATTCAAGATTACCACTCCAAACCACCAACGCACACAAGTTGACAAGGCAGTTACATATATCGTGCGACGTGAGTTCCTACCTAGCGACAGCAACACTAGATTATAATTCCTTACGTACCATCCAAAGTACGGGGAACTTGATTAAAATGCATTCGTCTCCCCCTATCCCCTGTTCCCCATTGCCAACCGCCTCTGTCAATAGGAGCTCCGCTACGTGTACACAAGAACCCACACCCGCCATCATTGCCGGAGGGCAGAGGAAAATGCTCAACACAGGAGCGGGGGTGGCATCCCGCACCAGGCAGGCGACACGGCGTCGCGTGCCTGCGTCGCCTGCCTGGTGCGGGATGCCACCCCCGCTCCTGTGTTGAGCATCTTCCTCTGCTCTCCGGCGATGACGGCGGATGTGGTTTGTTGTGTAGACCTAGCGGAACTCCTATTGGCAGAGGCGGTTGGCAATGGGGAACAGGGGATAGGGGGAGACGATTTTATTTGATTGAGTATCCCGCACTTTGGATGATACATGGTACAGCTGGCTGACCGTTAGTAGTACAGTACTACCTACAGGCTTGTTCAAGCTTACCTCCCCAAATTCCGTACAAGTCCAATCAATCTCCACACCGTTGTTGGGAGATAAATTCTGAAAATTAGGCACACATGTTCTACGGTATGAACCGCTGACGAGTCGTTACCGTTTTTGTTTTTAAAGCCAGAAAGTTCGTTTGGTTTCGGGGGGGGAGATTTGGGTCTTAAGGGATCCCGAATTTTCGGCGACGAAAAAAAACAGATCATAAATGGTTCGGCAGGGGCATGCATATGAAACACGTGTGCTAGAGTTCAGGGTCCACCTCTTAGAAACGGCGTGGCCATTTTGATTTTTGTGTGGTGAACGAGCAAATTCCGGCATCGCCTCGTAATCACTTAGTTTTCAATGTATATTCGGTTATGGGCGTCGAGTATGACTAATATAGATCCTACGCAGTCATATCTTCAAATATTTGCGTGAAAGTTTGTACATACAAGCATAAAGCATACTCTGGACCACCTGGAAGCGGCCCGTCCAGATAAAAAAAATGGGGGGAAAAAAACAAAAATGCTTCGGAAACGCCTGACTATTATTGACCTCTTTGAAGGCCTGTGATTGATCGGGTCACATTTTCGGCGGTAGCGCCAGTCCTAGGCCCGTGAAAAAAAAACAGATAAAAGACTGGCTCAATCAAGCATATCACTCCAAATTGAATCAGTAGCCAAAGTCAACGCCGTTTGTTTTAGAATTGAGACCCTGAAGTTTGGCACACTTCTGTATGAGCCCCTGCCGACCCGATAACAGTTGGGTTTGTTTGTTTGTTCCTTTGTTCTTGTTTTTTTCCGCCAGATATATAGTTTTCTGTTTTGGAGATTTGGGTCTTAAGGGGTCCCGAATTTCCGGCGACGAAAAACAAACAAACCAGTAGATCGTTCAGGGCAGATACTTTCCTGAAGTGCTGTACTGCTGTCTAGCTCATGTTACCGGGTGGGAGCCGTATACCGTACGCAGTCTGCATGATCTACTCGCAAAACATATTTCCTGGTTGATCCTGCGCAACCTGTCACAACGGCAGGCGGGGAACTACAGTAGATGGCCTACTGCTGTATGTAGATAGATAGATGGATAGATAGATAGATAGATAGATAGATAGATAGATAGATAGATAGATAGATAGATAGATGCAAGTTTTACGGTACGAGTCGAGTCGTACGTGAAACAAGAGTCCTACGAGTAGAGTTGTTCACTTCAGAGATTCAGAGTTTCGAATTGTGAGTACATGATTGCTGTGTTAACATCGCTGCTTGCTGTGACAGCCTGACGACACAGCGGCAAAATGCAAAAAGCGTTCAGCGTGCTTTTTTTTCGTGAATGTTCCACACGTCGGCCAGATCAGATCCCATCTTGAGGATCTAGCTCTTTTCGGTCAGATATATCCTTGATCTATATGGTCTGCGGGATCTACATCGTTTTTTCGGTCGGGATCTGTACGATCTAGCTCTTACACAGATCTAGCTCTTACACAACATGTTTGGCTGGTGGGAGCTGTATGATCTAGATCCTTCGCGCATGTTTACCTGGGTGGGATCTGTACGATCTGTAGGATCTGAACATGTTTGCGCAGTGTGGTATATAGGATCTGCGGGATCTAGATCATATTTGACTGATGGGATCTATATGCCCGAGACCTTACGCACACGTTTGGTTGGATGGAGTCTGTATGATCTGTAGGATCTACACATGCTTACCTACTGTAGGTGGGATATGTTTGATCTAGATCCTTCACACACGTTTGCCTAGGTGGGATCTGTATGATCTGTAGGACCTGCACATGCTTACGTGGGTAAGACCTGCACGATCTGCGTGATCTGCACATGTTGATCCGGGTAGGACCTGTATGATTTAGATCTTACACGCATGTTCTCCTTGGTGGGATCTGTATAGTCTAGGTATTTTGCACACGTTTGGCTGGGTGGGATCTGTACGATCTGCGTGATCTGCACATGTTGGGCCGGGTAGAATCTGTATGATCTAGATCTTACACAGGGTGCATCTGTATGATCTAGATCCTTCACGCATGTTTTCCTAAGTGAGATCTGTATGATCTGTAGTATCTGCATATGTTTGCCGATTGTGATCTGTAGGATCTGCGGGATCTAGATCATATTTGACTGATGGGATCTGTATGACCTAGATCTTACGCACACGTTTGGTTGATGGGATCTGTGTGATCTGTAGGATCTGTCACACGCTTACCTGGGTGGGGTCTGCGTGATCTAGATCCTTCATACCCGTTAGCCTAGGTGGGACCTGTATGATCTGTAGGATCTGCACATGCTTACCTGAGTGAGATCGGTATGATCTGCGTGATCTGCACATGTTGGGCCGGGTAGGACCTGTATGATCTAGATCTTACACGCATGTTCTTAGTGGGATCTGTACAATCTAGATATTTTGCACACGTTTGACTGGGTGGGATCGGTACGATCTGCGTGATCTGCACATGTTGGGCCGGGTAGAATCTGTATGATCTAGATCTTACACACACGTTTGGCTGGGTGACATCTCTATAATCTAGATCCTTCACACATGTTTTCCTAGATGAGATCTGTATGATCTGTAGTATCTGCATATCTTTGCCAATTGTGATCTGTAGGATCTGCGGGATCTAGATCATATTTGACTGATGGGATCTGTATGATCTAGATCTTTCATACGCGTTTGCCTAGGTGGGATCTGTATGATCTGTAGGATCTGCACATGTTGCACGCGACTTCTAACAAATTATAAATATGAAATACCCGTAGTAGAGCGGAAATGAGGCAAACGGCCGCGCTCGTTCCAAGTCAGGGTGAGTAGGAAGTAACCAGGGAGGTAGCTGAGCAACGTAAGCAAGCAAGTGTCCGTAAGAAACTTAGAATATATCCCGGTAAGTAACCATTAATAACTGAATAAAGTTATTAGGTAACTACTGTAAAAGTAGGAAACTAATTACCGGTAATAAACGTATGATTTTTGTTTTCGAAAGCAAGTGAAGAAATGTCCTACCTGAGGCGCCGAGCCATCCCGTCCGTCTTCTCGGGGTCGGCCAGCTGCCGCCGAGTGGAGGGCCCCTGCGGAGCCATGGCCCTCTTCTTGGCCCCGATCGCAGTCGGCCTCACTGCCGCCATGCTGCTCAGCGTTGCCCTGAAACGCCACAACACCATGAGAAAAAAAAACAAAATGCGCCCAAGAGTGCGGCCGGGGGCAGAGCAAGTTAGTTACTTTCAGTATTTGTTTGGTTCAGCAAGCCCAACCCTTTCACCACTGCAAAGTCTATCCTATACTAATTTCAAGTATCATAGTTATTCTCCAAACCTTCCGGTGCACTTGTGAAGAAAAAGGTAGGGGAGGACACGCTCGGACAGTCACTGCCAAGTATACACAGTTACAGTAGAATATACCAGGTACAAACGAGAACAGCACACCTACACCATGTCGCACGGTGGCACCTGTCGGGGTCGATGATCATACGCAGGAGGCTATAGATACAGCAAAAGCAGGGCTAGATTGTGGGAGCAAAACAAGTACCGTGCGAGTACCTTGTAGCAGAAGCGCGTTTCGTCTCCTTCGCTCCTCCCGTCACACTCGAGGCACCTCCTCCATCGTGGCGTCGCGTCACCGGTGCCCTCGACACGCCGCCTCCTCCCCCGCTGCCGCTGCCGCTGCCTCTGCCGTTGCCGCTGCTGCCTCGCCGGGAGACCCCCGCCTCCGTGTTGAGGCCGGACGTACCGACGCACGCCACCGTCTTGTTGGCCCGCGGCCTGTCAGCCAACACCGAGCGGGGTGTGGCGTTGGTCGGCACCGTGCCAAGCGGCGTCCTGGCCACCGAGGGGCTGAAGCTCGAGATGCTGGCGCGCTTCTGCACGCCGAGGAAACACCAGGTGTTGACAGCGCCGCGCTACCGTCCCCGACCCCGACCCAACGCGGGCGTCCCCCCGATCTTGCCTGCCGAGACCCTCACACCGCGACCCTGCTGCGGAGCCTCGTTTTCGTTGGCGTAAACAGAGGTTCGCTTCGGGGTGGTGGTGGGAGCCGCAGTGGTGGTAGCGGTGGGGACGGGGGACGGAGTGGGGGCGGCAGTGCTGGTAGCGGAGGTGGTAGCGGCGGGGGGGGTGGGAGTAGCGGCAGTGGTAGCGTCGGGGGGGATGGGGGTAGCGGCAGTGGTAGCGTCGGGGGG
>MEHQ01002788.1:14644-53613 GCA_008828725.1 Saccharina japonica | reverse complement strand
GGTGGGAGCGGCGGTGGGGGGGGGGGTGGGGACGGTCGCAGTGGAAGCGGCGGGAGCTGGAGGGGGGATAGGGGAGGGAGCGGTGGTAGCGGCGGTGGCCGGAGCCCGCCTCTGTCATCACTGCTGCCACCCCCACCCCCACCCCGGCCCTGATCCTGACGTGGAATTCTCGACGCATTTCGCGCTGGCTGCCCTTGCCTCTTTCGCGGCCAACGCTGAACCTTTGTCGTCGGTAGTAACGCCGTTACACACATTATCTGCCCCGGTGGTAGCGGCCGGGGCGGATAGGGCATGTACCGGCGTTATTTCCACCGACAGATTTTCTGCGTTGTCCGCGAAAGAGACAAGGGCAGCCAGCGCGAAAGGCGTGGATAATTTCACGTCAGCATCAGAGGCCGGGATGGGGGTGGGGGTGGCAGCAGTGAGGATAGTGGCGGGGGAGGAGGTGGCCGTGGTGTCCATCGCTTCCAACGGCAGGGGCTTGGTATCGGCCGCCAAAGATGCAAGGGCATCAAGGGCGGACGGAGCAGAGAGGTCCGCGGCTTGCGGGTTGTCGGTCGTGGGCATCGTCATGTCCTCCGCCAGGGGCATCGGCTTGGCAGTGGCCGCCACAGATGCGAACACAGACAGGGCACATGAGCTCGGTGAAGGCATCGTCGTCGTCATCGGTTCGGTTTGGCCCTGCTGCTCGGTAACGCTGGGTAGCTCGCCCATCGACGGCGGGGTCGTGGCCGGACTCATCACGCCCCGCGAGGAATCGGTACCGAGGCAATCGAAGGTGGTGGCAGCGGCAGCGGCAACGTCAGCGGCAATGGACGACGCGCGACGGCACAGGCTTGCGGCACTCAGCGTCGTCGGAGGACACGTGCTCATGCCGCCAGCATCGGGGTTCCCGTAGCCGCAGTTTGTGCAGCCGTTACCGCCGTGGCCGCAGTCGTTGTCGCTTGTCTGGTGCGAAGCGACCAGGCGGTCGCGCTCAGCGACCAGTGTTTTCACCTTCGCTTCCAACGCGCGTTTCTCCGACCGGAGGGTCCTGTTGGATGCGGTCAGCTGGGTGTTTTCCGCCGTCAGCTGGGCGGCGACCGTGTGCAAGCTCGAACATACTTGCTTCCAGGCCTCGACGGTATTGGTCTGTCGGGCGGGCGAGGAACAACGCGTGCACAAATAGACAAGACAATTAATACATACCGAGAGATAAACGAGACAATAAAGGGGGGCTGCGATTCTGCATGTGCCCTACATAAATCATGTCACCTGGTAAACAAAGTCTAGAGGGGAGGACCGCTGGTTGGGTTGTGTAATGGTAAACTATTCATCGTACAACAGTACTATTAATAGGTATACAATACCAGCTATGTTCATACGAGTACCGGATATATTCTACCTACTTTACTGTTGTATACCTACGTATCCCTTTACAGTATACTGCTGTAGTATTAATATTAATACCAATAATGTGCCGCCATCCCCCTGTTGGTGGAAGTTACTATTAATAGTAGGGGTTAGACTGTACCACAGGCACAACAGAAAAAGGCCCATAATTGTTTTTATGAGGTGTAGATATATATTTTTCGGCAATGGATGGTTCTTCAAGGGCGGCAAGGCAAGTTAACGTTCGACAAGTGCGTGGCAAGTGCTGAGCAAAAACAACAACCCGATGAAGAAAAAATATACATAAATATGTAACGTCGATGAATAGCGAGGATACCGAATCTTGTGCGCGATAATAAACAATTACGTACGAACACTGGTATGTAGTCTTCAAACATATTTACTAAACAGTACGTACGTAGTTACTTTTAGTGAAGTATAATCAAAAACAAAATTGTGAGCTGAACAGGTGCAAGACCTGGCACATAATACCCGGTAGATTACAGAAGGGCGAAAGCCAAAAATAGGTATACCTATGCCTTCTGAGCCATTTCGAGGTACAGTACTCTAAATATTGACTCAAGGACGGCCTCCTGGCCCTCCCTCCTATCGGCCAGCCCCCGGTGGTAACTCTTGTTGGCTAAAAGCTTTCAGGTGCAACCCTCTGTGACTACTGCTGTAATCAATTTGGGCTTCTCTCCTGTTTTTGGTTCAAACTGTACATACCCTTTTCTGGCAAAACTGAAATACGGTCACAGGGCCGTTGGGACCAGATGATCCGAGCTATCAACAAAACACACAGGGTCAGACCTTGGTCAGACTGCTAAATCACTTTTTTTTTGTGTGGGGAAATTGTGTTGTTATTAGTATTGTTACAGAGAGCCGCACACACACTGCAGTACATGGACCCAGTAATAAGCTGTGCTGCTGGCTAGGAGAAGCTTTCTTACTTGGGAAAGAGGCCCCTTGTAGGTACAGGTTGGGCCTTTTATAGGTACAACTGGAGCCAAAAGTAGGTGAACCCCAACTTGATTATTACTGCACACAGGGAGGTGTATCTGGAACCTTTCAGCCAACAGTAGGTGCGATCGGGCGCTGGCCAATCAGAGGGAGGGCCAGGAAGCCTTTTCCCGAGTGCAATAGTTGCAATATGTGTGTACCTATAAATGGCTCAAAATGATTAGGTATACCTATTTTTGGCTTTTGACACTGATTGTCGTCCTTATTTTCTTATTGGCTTGTTTTCGTACCCGGTACGGTGGCATTTAATTTGCTCACCTCGATTAATTTGCAGCAAGTTTGTTTTTCCTGTCCCAGAGCAGTCTGTGGCAACATAATGTCTCTCTCTCTCCACCAATAGGATGCAGAATCAGGACGGACACTATACTGGGTGTACAGTACAGGACACCTAATAAGAAACAGGAAATCTGGTCTAGGCTGGATTTCTTATTCGAGAGAGGATGCTTTCTACACTAATTTCAAGATAACGACTCCCGAATTTCTTATTTTCCTCGAAATCTCAGCCTTGCTTTCTTATTAGCCTGTTTCTCATTAGGTGTCCTGTACTGTACTGATTGATGGTGTTAGGTACTGATAGACTAGCCACGGTTACATGTGAAGACAACACACGGCATTACCAAGAACTGCTGTTGTGTAGTATGTACCAGGTACCACGGGTACGCACGAAGGCAAGTGCATACCTCTGTCAGATTGTGTTCCCCTCAAACCCCGTACCGACTACGAGTATCATAGCGGATAAAACCTGCCTCGGCTGCCTGGAAGTTGTGCTTTTGGTGTGCTTCGGTTGCCTCTCTTTTCCTTTCGTTGTTTAGCCTTGCTCTATTCACGTTGTTTTCATTTTCTTTGTGTTTTTCTGTCACATCTCCTCCGGGAGAAGCACAACACTTTCTTTCTTTCTTTGTCTGTTTTATTAGTATTATTTTTATTCTTTTCTTTTCCCTTTTCGCTTTTTTTTTTCTTCTTTTTTTTCTCTTTCACGCAGCTGGGTTGCTAGCACGGTAGGTCGTGCCTGTCGTATAGGATGGCATTGCATTGTCTGCTCTGCTTACTGCATTACAGCGTAGTATCTCTGTGTCGTAGTTTTGTGACCACAGAAGAACTGGTATCTACTCGTATCTCTCTAGGATGAAGAATCGGCACAGACACTGGGTGTGCTGGATGTCGACGAGTAGAAAGGACGGTTTAAATGTGAAGAACACACACACACAAATGCTGTAGTTGGCGCGATCGAGGTATCCCACGCAGCTTGCAAATTATATGAGTTTCGAAGAAACCCTCGATCTCACAGCTGCCGTTTTGGTTTTGTGCTATTAATATATATACAGCACGCAGTATTAACCGCTTGCAATATACCTGGTATGCTACAATTTGAAAAATCAAATACAGCAGTAGTGGTATCATAATATAATGGAATACCGGTAGTAGTGCTGTAGTTCCCACCTGACTCTGCATGAAGACCGTTGAAGAGTGGGAGAAGGCCTCCCTAGTGTCGTGTTTAGCCCTCTCCGTTGCCGCCATGGCGGCCTCCAGCGCCTCCCGACAGGCCCTGTCCGTTAGGACTGCCTTCTCGGGTGCCATGGAAGAAATGTCGCCGGCGGTAGCACCAGCCCCCCCCCCCGCAGCCCCCTCCTCCTGCTCCTCTTCTTCCTCTTCCTGCTCTTGCTGCACTTTCCCGTTCTCCTCCTCCTGCTGCTCCACCTTCTGCTGTTGGTGATGCTGCTGCTGCTGATGATGATCCTGCTGGTGGTGGCGGTCCTTCTGCTGCTGGTCAGGATCGTGCAGTCCGCGCTCCTTCTCCAAGAGCCGCTTGTTGTCCTCCTCTCCGGTCGTTACCACTAGCCTTGCGTCGAGGGCATCGTGTGCATCACCTCGGCCACGTGGTGGTAGTGCTGGCGTAATGGAGCTGCTGCTGCTGCTGCTAGTGCCGGCAGCGGCGGCGGCGGTCAGGCTAGCCTGCTCCTGGACCGCCCCCTCCCTCCTCGCCCTCGCCCGCTTCTCCTCCGCCATTACTTCGTGGAGGCCTACCCAGAGGGCATTGAAGCCCGGGTCTGTGCGACATTCAGGTGGCGTGGCGGGGCCAGGGCTGCTGCTGCTGCTGTAATTGCTGCCACTACTGGGGCTGCTGCTGCTGCTGCTGCTAGGCGAGCACTGAGACGGGACGGGCGGGGGGGGACAGCCAGCACAAGGACACAGGTCAGCAAGAAGTAAAAGAAGCAGCATTTCTCGTAGAAAAATCGTACCTGGTACAGCAGTCAGTGGGGATCACGCACGGTTTAAGAGAGAGGTGTGTTACAGTTTACAGCAGTTTACAGTACGTTGGCCTTTTGGCCTCTCTTTACCCCTCTGAGACTTCAGGGGGAAACACAAAAATTGAGTACAGCACTACTATACAGCAGTCCTATATACGAGTACAGCAGTACGTAGGAATGGTACGACGTGTTGCGTCCACCACACGAAAAGGCAACCAAAGCAAACGTTCTAAACACCCTCCCTCTCCCTCTCTCAGCGCGCACGAGAGGAGACAAGTTTTCTTACTTTTTTTCGACCAAAGTGTTTTGCCCTGCGCCCTCTATCGACCTACCCCCAGGACAACATTCAGCACACGCTTGCTTGGCATTGCGCGCAGGAGCAGCAGCTTGAGCGCACGCACTCACTCTCGAAGCAAGCAGAGCTTTTCATTATTTTGCATTGCCGATCCGTGGCAGGCAGCGGTCTTCAACGAGGGCAGGGCAGGTGAAGCTCGTCGAACAAACCGCCAACGGGCACGCACCTCTCTCACTACGACCTACATTGTTGTCTAGAAGCTACCGTACAGCACCCAGCATCGACAAAACAAAGTGGGGGGATGGACCCGCCCGTGCCCTCTTGAGGCTGGGTCGGGCCCCTCTCTGCGTGCTAGCCCCCCCTCCCGAGCATGCACGTGTGCACACACACACTCACCCGTCCATCGCGCAAAGCGAGCGGTGCCGCATTCTCGAAAATTCTGGTCTTGCTGGTGCTGCTGGTGGTGGTGCTGCTGCTGGTGCTGCTGCTGCCCTTTGTTATGAGCTGCGCGGGCCGAGCCGCGGGTGGAAGTGGTGTCAGTAGCCAGCATGCTGCTTGAATTTCTACAGGCTCCTTGCATCCCGACGGCTGCCCAGATGGAGATCACTGTCGTTCCACGCTTCGACTGGCTGCCCTGTGAGGCCTGGGTTCCGGTGATGCGACACGCGTTCATATCGGCGATGTAAGCGGGGGGGGCGAAGGGCGAGGGGCGTCGGAGCGGATCCTCGAAGAGAGCGCCCGAAGAAATTAAAAAAACCCTCGAGATACTGAGGTGCCGAGATTCCGATACTGAGGCCGGCCCGGAATTAAAATGATTTTTTGTGCGAGCTCCAGGGTTGAATCCACATCAACGTATATATGTACAAGGGGGGCTTCGCCGCGGCGGGCTGACGCCCGCCTGCGGCTACGCGCAATGCCCGTAACGGCGAGGAGTAGCCTACTGAGTGAGGTAGATTAGTAGCTAAGCTTAGGGCGAACAAAGCGACTCTGTACTGCCAAGGGGTGTACAGCAGTAGTACATGACACCTAAAAATGAAAAACACTCACAAACGGAGGTTAGGTTTCTTATTTACATGAGAGGAGAGGATGCGTTTTATACTAGCTTCAATATAACGGCTTCCGAATTTCTTATTTCTTGTAAATATCACCCTATGGTACTGAGGTGTTATGGTACGTACGTACGTACGTACGTACGGGTATGTACATGTACAGTAGTAGCTGCGTGTAAAAAAAAAAGAGCGTGTGTGTTTTGTATGTGCGCTCTCCATCACCANGGGGGGTAGGAGGCACAGCCAGTACAAGGACACAGGTCAGCAAGAAGTAAAAGAAGCAGCATTTCTCGTAGAAAAATCGTAACTGGTACAGTGGGGATCACGCACGGTTTAAGAGAGAGGTGTGTTACAGTTTACAGCAGTTTACAGTACGTCGGCCTTTTGGCCTCTCTTTACCCCTCTTCTGAGACTTCAGGGGGAAACACAAAAATTGAGTACGACAGCATTACTATACAGCAGTCCAATATACGAGTACAGCAGTACGTAGGAATGGTACGATGTGTTGCGTCCACCACACGAAAAGGCAACCAAAGCAAAAGTTCTTCGTGAACACGCTTCCTCAGTGCTCAGAGCGCACGCGAGGAGACAAGTTTTCTTACTTTTTTTCGACCAAAGTGTTTTGCCCTGGGCCCTCTATCGACCTACCCCCAGGACAACATTCAGCACACGCTTGCTTGGCATTGCGCGCAGGAGAAGCAGCTTGAGCGCACGCACTCACTCTCGAAGCAAGCAGAGCTTTTCATTATTTTGCATTGCCGATCCGTGGCAGGCAGCGGTCTTGTACGAGGGCAGGGCACGTGCAGCTCGTCGAACGAACCGCCAACGGGCACGCTGCGATATACACCTCTCTCACGACGACCTGCATTGTTGTCTAGAAGCTAGAGCAGTACAGCAGGCAGCATCGACAAAAAAAAGTGGGGGGAAGGACCCGCCCGTGACCTCTTGAGGCTGGGTCGGCCTCTCCCTCTCTGCGTGCTAGCCCCCCGTCCCCAGCATGCACGTGTGCACACATACACTCACCAGTCCATCGCGCAAAGCGTGCGGTGCCGCATTCTCGTCGTTGTGGTCTTGCTGCTGCTGGTGGTGCTCCAGGTGCTGCTGCTGCTGCTGGTGCTGTTGCCCTTCGTTTTCAGCTGCGCGGGCCGAGCCGCGGGTGGGAGAAGTAGTCAGCATGCTGCTGAATCACAGGCTGCACCGCGGCTGCCAGATGCGAGATCTTCTGTCGTCACGCTGACGCTGCTGAGAGGCTGGGTATAGGTGATGACACGGAATATCAGATGGATGATGCTGATGATGCCCAGGCTAGCAGACAAAGTGAACGCAGCCGAGTGGCGTGCACGCGTGGCAACAAACATACAAAAAAACATGGGGCAATAAAAAAAAAATGCCCAACGGCGGAACAGAGAAATTTCCTTTTTCTCTCTCTGTTTTTCTACCAAATTTAGATATGGATCTTGAGATCTTCCAATTTGGACACCGAAAATGATATCCACTCTTCATAGAGATGCATGCTCGAGGGCTTTCAAATAAAAATAAAAATGCGAGGCCTTGTGTTTATTATCGTATACCTGGTAGGTACCTCGGCCAGGACGGCCGCTCTTGCTCGCTCGCGACCAGCTCGACGGCGGCAGCAGCAACGGGACGGTTTGGCGACGCGTGCTGCGACGACGGGAGCACGGTACATACGTACGGGCTTGTTCAAAGTGAATTCCCCAAAATTTAGTCAGAGTCGGAAGTTCGCGCCGTTTTTGGGAGATAGGTCAAGGATAGGTCCTGAATTTTTGCGCGCATGTTCTATGAACCCTTGCCGACCCGTTATAAACCCTTTTAGGACTGCAGTCCCGTTTTGGGGACAAACCCCTCTAATTCTAAGTCATTTGTCCCCGAAACGGGACTCCAGTCCTATAAGGGTTTAAAGGGACTTTTTTTCCCCCCCCGTCACACATTTGTTTTTGGAGTTAGTTGGAGTTGGATTTTTGGGCCTTAAGAAACGCCAAATTCGCGACGAAAAAAAGCCATACACAGTTTCTCGAGGCCTCGGCAGGAGCTCCAAGAACACTTACTTGTGAAACATTTCAAGACCTGTCTCTAAAACACGGCGTGATCATTTGGGCTTTTGTGCGGAAAACATGCGTATTTTGCAGTTAGTTGCCTGGTAATTACTTAGTTTCATGATAGAACAGCTGATTTTCCTAATTGAGAATTGCCTTTCCGATGACAATGAAAATCGAGTTTAGTACTTTGTTATTGTTTAAGAGTTGTATTTCGCTCACGATCAAAATTTTACCTAGAAAACATGTTCCTCGATGGTAGGTATCGATCCACGGAAGACAATTGAAATCGGCCTTGACAGGCTCGAAAAATGAACGGTTTGGGTAGTTCCTCAAGTTGAGCAAGTTTCACCCACATCACAGTCAGGACAGGTCAGGAGGAATGTTTTTTAATAGTTTTAGCCAAAAAGCGCTATGAATCCCTGCTACGAGCTGCTGGTTCAAGTGGAACACCCCAATTTTTGTCAGACACGAATGCCGGTTGCAAATATCCACTCGAATGTCACATATTTGGTATCATACTGACCGCCATGAACAGTGGAAAATGTTGACAGAGCCGGTTTTCCAGTTGAGGTCCTAGGACTGGCGCTAGCGGCGAAAATGTGCCCCGACAGACCACGGGCCTTACGTAAAAAAGGCAAGAAACAGATATAGGCGTTTCCGTAGGAAATCTCGTTTTTTTTTCATTTTTTTTTTTCTAAACGAGCCGGTTCCAGGTACTTCAAGGCATGCCTGTGAAAAAAATCGCGGAAATATTTGGAAGATTTGACTGCGTAAGGCCAATAACCAGTCATTTTTAACGCCCGAAGCTGATCCTATAACAGCCGCTTTTCCTAATTGAGAATTGCCTTTCCGATGAGAATGAAAATCGAAAATATTGGTTTTTGAATTGTACGAGATGTACTTCCCTTACAGTCATTTTTTTCACTGTAAACTATTAGTGTCAGTTGTGACACCCGTCGATGACACAAAAAAAAAAAACGAAATCGGCATCGGCATCGGCAGTCTCAAGATATCGAGGATCCCAGATAATCTGTATTTATGGGCGAGGGGCCTCGCTCATAAATGCAAATTCCCGTAAATCCTTGATTTTTGTCATCGCTGCCGTATTCTTAACCCTTTTAGTACTCCAGCGCACATAACCATATATTTGGCTCTAATTCCAAGTAATTTTTCCCCATGACGGGACTGCAATCCTAAAAGGGTTAATACGGGTATTGTTATTATCCTGATGCATGCTGCGGTAGAGGTGCACCAGGATGATGTTCCTGAGAGTAGTCACTTCAGGAGGTATATAATTATACCTCACCCCAAGACTCGCTTTAAAGGAAAGTTCAAGTTGAAGTTCAAGTGCTATACCCGATGAGCGATGCTGTAGGCCTAACTGCAACTACACAACGAAACATATATATGGCAACACAAGCCAGACTCGCTTTGAAGGAAAGTTCAAGTTGAAGTTCAAGTGCTACCCGATGAACCATGCTGTAGGCCTAACTGTAACTGTAACTACTGCACAACGAAACATATATATACTATATATTATATGGCAACACAAGAACACAACACCGACCTTTTTGGGGTAAGGGGCCCGATCACTCAGAAAAAAAAACAGCCAAAACTTGCTTCGTACCTCTACCGTGGTAGCACGTGTCTCCTTTTGCCATCCGACAATCAATCGATGTTGCAACATTGATCACTCAGAAACATGCCGCCTTAAAGAAGAAAACCGCACGGAAACAAAAACCCAACTTTTCGTTTCAGACTATACATACTGTAGTAAGTAGTAGTATAATAGTAGGCCATGGGACATAGGATTGCTCATCATCGGGTTAAGGTAAACCGTGCAATTTTCATCATAAGCCGTTTTTTGGGGGACTTACTTTTAGTTTAGAGCTCCTCCAGTGAAGTGAACAAACTAGCCAACCTGTACGGCTGTGGGTCGGCTGGACTTCACGGCTAAAGTAACTAGTTGGGTGACGAAGTAATCCAACTAACCAACTTATACTGCTGTGGGTTGACTGGACTTTACTCGTTATTAGTTGGCTGGACTTGAAGGCATGCCTCATTGGGTAGTTCCCCAGTTGAGGAGTATACTTACAGTCAGTAATAGTCACTAATACCTTCGTAGTCAGTCATAGTCACCGATAGTCACTATTACGGAGGACCATAGTAAATAAGACCAAATATTGTTAGTAAAAATAGTTAAATATATGGGCTTTTGTGTGTGCCGTAGGTCCTATTTATTATGGTCGCCCGTAACAATAAGCCAGTCAGAAAGTATTGCCTCATCAGGCAAAAAAAAAGCGCTCCCCCCTATCATACCAATAATAGTCTTCAGTGCTTGCCAGCGCCATCGGGGCGTCGAACATGGAAGTGCCCCCCCCCCCGTGGCGCCCGGATGACGAACACGCCTCTCCCTATACGAGTCGATCCTCGATGCCCACCATCAGCTCCCGCAGAGTGAGCGCTCTATCGGGCTCCGGAAACGACGGTCAACGGTTCGTGCACCTGCAGAGCCTATCACACACACCGCACCACAACGACATCGGGCGGAAAGGCTAAGGGTTCAGCCGGGGCATGACGACACAGCCTTCTGGCGGAGAAATCGCCGACGGGCCCGGACGCGTTCCCGCCAGGGTTGTTCTGGCAACGCTTTTCTTGCCGTCGAGCCTCACCGCGTTGTTGGGGGGGGGAAAGTGTCGGCCGGCTTTTGCGTGGGAGTGACACGGTTAGGAGGCGCCTTACCGCAGGTACTATACTATGCCGTGCTCAACACCGGTCGCCCCGGTAGTCTAGTGGTTAACTTCAACTGCTACTACTGTGGCATTATTGGTGTATACACGAGTTCGAATCCCACCGTGGTGAGATTTTGACTTTCTCTTGCAATAATAAAAAAAGGAACCAATTAATTGCTGAGAACGCCTTCGTAGCGTGGGTAGCCGGAATACGACGCGAGCCGACGAGGAAAGAAAGTGCTGAAATATTATCGCGATAAAAATGCAAGGCACGTACCGTACGTAGTGGATAGGGAAGAGAATAGCCTACTTAATGACACCGGAACGGAGTTACGACTGAAGAGGGAGAGAGAAAAAGTAGGGCCAAGATAATAAATGAGATGGACAAAAATCGAAAAATGCGACAGTAGAGACAGTGGTTGGAGGAGAGGTCAACCGAGAGATGGAGAGAGGCAGTCTGGGGGTCGTCGTACCAGGGGGAGGGTGAAGCATGTGGGACTGAGGGCACAAACGCTGCACGAGATTGGGCAGCTGGCTTGATATATCACCGAACTGCCCCAACGCCTTTAAAACCCGGGAAAATAACGGAGGTGCTTGCAGAGGTGGCCAACAACTGCGTGCCAACGCTCACGCCTTAAGCGGCCAAGTAAGTGCTCGTGGTACAAGACCAAATGGCGTATTGTTTTTCGTATGGACTCCGGGGAGACCAGGACTCTCGTGAGCTCCTATGCCATTATCAAGTGATTATCACAACCTTAGAAAAATTAGGTGCTACCCCTTGAAGGCAAATAGCCCGCGTCAGATCATCGATTCCCACTTCATGATGATCTAGATCTTTCAACAGGAAGATATTTTCCCGAACTTTTATGATCTAGCTCATGCTGCCGGGTGGGACCCATCCTATCTGCATGATCTAGCACCAAGTTTCCTGGATTGGATAAATATGTATATGTACTATGCAGATCTTGCACAGCAACTCCAAACGGCAGGTCAGGATCTACAGTAGATGATCTGTAGATGATCTGTACGTGATCTATCTGTAAATTATCTGTCCTTCGAGGTGTGGAAGCTTGTGCATAGGAGGGCACACAACGGGGCGCAGTCGACACCGGTACGAGAAAGTCCTCGTGCTGCCTGGCGCGGCGGAGGCGCAGTGTCGTCGTTCTTCGAGGAGAGGGGTAACCGAGTAAATCGGCCGACATTTCAACCTCACCAGCAAAGAAGCCCAAGCACGACCTTTCTACGGGGGAGCGGGGGGGTTAGGAGGCTCTGCCTCTACTACTTGGCAGAGGGACGCATAATGCGGTATACACAGAGGGGTGCACTTGAATATTTCATGAGGTTCCTCACTTAGAGGAGCTCTATACCAAATATTACGGGGGGCCATAGTAAATAGGGCCTACCGTACACATTAACACCTATATATATTCCCAATTTTTACTCAAAATATGTTGCCCTATTTGTTACCATCTCCCGTGTAATAGTAGTAAGTCACCAAAAAACGGCTCTGCGAAAAAGCGTACGGGTTTTTAACCGACCAAGCAGACATTACTTGCGCCACACTGCGGGGGGGGGGGGGGGTGTACTCATGTCGTGCACGGCCGTAGTCGTATAACCATAGACCCTCGCATCCCTACAATGCCGGGACGGAGCACGTTGGGTTTTCACCAACCAGGCAGGGAGGGGGGGGGGTAGGAAAGAGGCCAAAACAGGCCCGAATAAAATCCCATGACCTGTAGGTCTGTAACAAAAACAAATATTTGCCTCAGGAGGCATGTGGCTTATCGGGTAGTTCCTCAGTTGAGAAGTCAGCGATCAGTCGGAACTATAAGTATTAGTATTTGCCTCAAGAGGCAAAAAAAGTGCTATAAAAGGCATGCCCTCATATCTCGTAGAACGCGTCAGGTTTGGGATTCCGCCGGAGGCCCGGCAGGAGACCGGGTGACGAGGGGGCTCCCCGAATCGGGCATTGTCACTCATCTTCTAACTGCCAACCCCCCCCCCCCTCTCCCCTCCCCTCCGATCAGCTCGGAGGCACATACATAGCTTGCGGGAGAGATTCGAGACACATGGGGGGTAACGAAGAAAGCGATGGCAGGCACCGTCCCCGAACATCGGCTGGGGTGGAGTCTAGGCAGAAGGGGTAGAAGGGGACCAGCCCCGAAGCCCCCCGGATGCCGACATGCCATATAGCTGCGCATGACACTACCAACTCCAGGAAAACCCACGGCATAAGTTGGGCAAGCTGGTCAATCAGGGCCCGCACGCCGCGCACACAGCTTATTTTCGGACCAGTTGCCGGAGACGCACGGCGTTCCCGCCGGGATCGGACGAATCCGCTGAGGGGGGAGAGAGAGAAACCAAGACCTTCCGCCAAGGCTCGATACAGGAGCCTACGAGGGTCAGGAGCCATCGCATGCCTTCGCGCACAGCCAACGGACTCGCTCCGTGTCATGTACTCGCATCATCATTAGTGGGAATTGGAAGGAGCTTCTCGTGGGAATTGAGGAACGCGTGGCAGTGAGGTAGGTGCCCCTGCTGCGATGCGGTCGATATGGACAACCCGACACGCACTCATCGTATCTGCCCCAGAGCCGGGGCGTGACAGGTGAACCAACACCAGCCGCTTCTTCTGCACGCGATGCCCCCCGCGCTGAAGAAGCGACTTGGGATGCCTCTCGCCACGTTGAGACCGGGGAACCCCGTCACACGGCGGACAGGAATCTGCGGATGGACAATCATCTTGAGGAGATGCGGTTTTCGTAACTGCTCCCAACCGAGAGTACAGGGAGAAACAAAAGTCCATCCTGCTGGACGTCACCCCGCCATGCAGACCCACAAGCAAGAGCAGGTATGCCTGCGAGAAGGCAGCGCTGAGCACGATGGAAAAAGACAAAGACAAAGACTAATAAGAAACAGGAAATCTGGCCCAGGCTGAATTACTTATTTGATAGAGGATGCTTTCTACACTAATTTCAATATAACGACTCCTGAAATTATTATTTTCCTCTAAATCTCAGCCTGGCTTTCTTATTAGCCTGTTTATTAGTATTATTAGTAGGTGTCCTGTACTGCTGTACCTGGCTTGATGGGTGGCGAACTCGGTACTTTTCGTTGTTTATTTCTGGTGGTCTTTCTTTGTCTTCATTTGCTTGGTGGTGTATTGCCTGTCGCAGCTCCTACAGGGGGGCAGGCAGCACGAGAGCGATGCTCCAACCCCTCGCATTATTTTATTTTAATTAGTCAGTTTTGTTAAATTTGATGGATTTTAACTGATCGGTTTTGGTTTGGTATCATTCTGACCACTACCACCATGGACAGCGGAAGGTGACATACCGCTATTAATAGTCTATTTTGACAACGTTTTCAAAAGGGCAGCGGCCAAAAACAGGTACACCTGGTCCGTTCGGGGCCAAAAACAGGTACATACTAAAATCAAGTTTAAAACGCACCCCACGAACCTGCCGTTCCTTGCAACGCAAAGTAGAGTTTTTTTTTTTATGTTCTTCGTGCTCGCCCGGTGGCTACGTATACGAGTAGCTGCTATTCATAGTACGAGGAACGAACGCCTTCTGCTGTATTCTCCCTTCTCAGCTTGCGACACCCCTGGTATTCCAAGTCAACCACGATCCCGAAGGGGAGCCTTCTATGTCGTATTATTCCGGCGGAGGTGTGCAGGCAGATATGTGTGTCGCTCGAGTGGCGTGTGGTGCGAGGTGCGAAGGGAGGAGGGGGTCTCCGCGTACGTCGGCATTTGTATAGGGGGCATAGGGTGGAACTATGAAGGGCTTAAAAACGACAAAAAAAAGGTGAAAGTCAAGCAGAGTAGACAAAATCAGGTATACCTGGGCTTTAAAGAGGCAAAAACAGGTACAACGAGTTTTTGACCAATGGCAGGGCACGTAGAGTGCGTTTTTTACTTGCGTTTAAGTATGTACCTGTTTTTGGCCGCAAACGGACCAGGTATACCTTTTTTTGGCCGCTGCCCTTTTTTTTTCTTCGATTGTTTAGCTACGTATGTACGTGTGTATGATATTCATTTTGTTTTTGTTATTTCCTTCTCTCTTTCCTTGACTTTCGTGTGTGGCACGAAAACGAAACGGAACTGAGTAGGAAGCACCACGCATCCGTTGTATGGGTGGCGCCCAAGGGAATGGAGACAGGGGAGGAGGGCGGTTCGTAGGGAAACCGCGGCTGACGGAAGCAGGAAGGAGACGGCAGATAGGGTAGCAAGGTATCAAACCGGCTAGCTGGTAGAAGCTGTCTGCACTACGGGTACAAACCTGCCTCGACTGCCTCTGGAAGGTGCTTTGGGTGTGCTCCGGTTGCTTATACTTTCCTCTCGTTCTTACGTAGTCTTGCTCTGTTTACGTTTTTTTCATTTCATTTCATTTTAATTCATTTCAGTTCATTTCATTTTTTATTGTCTGTCGCATCTCCTCCGGAGGGAGAAGCACGACACTTTCCTTTTTCTTTTTCTTTTGTTATTGTTTTTGTTTGGTTGTTCGATTGTCTGTTGATTTGCTTTATTTTATTTATTTTCACTAGCGGTACAGCCACGGCTCCGCCCGTGGCGCTAGCGTTGCGTTGCCCATAGTAGTATGTAAGTTCCTGGTGTGGTACATAGTACTCGCATTAACAGTGTGCTGTGATGTACCACTCTGAACCGAAAAATTAGAATCACCATGCGGGGCGGTATCGACCCGGGGTGTGTCTGTTTTCGTCCTAGGGTTGTTGGAGTTGTAGATGTCCGCAAGTATTTCTGATCCGGAGATGGGACGTTATCATCCCCGGGTGCGGTGAGACCGCGCCGTTGCCCCGAGGGGCAACTCGCGCCACGCGCTGGCTCCATGAGAGCCAGCCAACCGTAAATCAGCCCGTGGGGTTGGGGTTTCCACACCTTGTGGGGCGGTATCGACCCCGGGGATGTCCGTTTTCGCCCCCGGGTTGTTAGAGTTGTAGATGTATGAAAGGAATTCTGACCCGGGGATGGGATGTTATCACCCCCGGGTGCGGTGTGACTTCACCGTTGCCCCGCGGGGAAACTCTCGCCGCACGCTGGCTCTATGAGGGCCAGGCAACCGTTAATTAGCCCAGGCAACCGTAAATTTAAATTTGCCCGTGGGGTTCGGGTTTCCACACCTTGTGGGGCGGTATCGACCCGGGGGATGTCCGCTTGCGTCCCCGGGTCGATGGAGTTGTAGATGTATAGAAGGAACTCTGACCCGGGGGTGGGAAGTTATAATCGCCGGGTGCGGCGGGACCTCGCCGTTGCCCCGAGGGATAACCCTCGCTGCGTGCTGGCTCTCTGGACTCCAGCGCCCCAGTCAAATCAGCAATCAGTCAGCAGTGGTGGTGGGGTTCCCATACCTTGCGGGGCGGTATCGACCCCGGGGATGTCCGTTTTTGTCCCCGGGTTGTTGGAGTTGTAGATATATGGAACGATTTATGACCCGGGGATGGGACGTTATCATCCCCGGGTGCGGTGGGACTTTGATGTTGCCCCAAGGGGCAGCTCTCGCCGAACGCTGGCTCTATGAGGGCCAGGCAACTGAAACTTTTACCGTTGGGTTGGGGTTTCCACACCTTGTGAGGCGGTATCGACCCGAAGGATGTCCGTTTTCGTCCCCGGTGTGGTAGAAACGTGGACCCTTTTAATCCCCAATTCCACCACACCGGGTTGTTGGAGTTGTAGATATGTGAAAGGACTTCTGCCCCGGGGGTGGGACTTTATCATCCCCGGGTGTGGCGGAACCTCGCCGTTGCCCCGAGGGGTAGCCCTCGCTGCGTGCTGACTCTGGGCTCCAGGGCCCCAGCCAAATGAGCAATCAGCCAGTGGTGGTGGGGTTTCCACACCTTGCGGGGCGCACACTGGCTCTATGAGGGCCAGGCAACCGTAAATTAGCCCGTGTGGTATTGGGGTTTTGACACCTTGTGAGGCGGTATCGACCCGGGGGATGTCTGTGTGCGTCCCCGGGTCGTTGGAATTGTAGATATATGGAAGGATATATGACCCGGGGATGGGATCATATCATCCCCGGGTGCGGCGGGACGTAAACAAATGTCTACTCCGTGTTTTAGAGATAAACCCTTACACTTCATAACTTTGCAAGGACTGACCGGGAGGGGGGTTTCTTTCTAACCCTTTTTCGCCGAAAATGTTTGGTCTATTCTGGTAGTCCAGATTTGCAAAAAACAATCCTAAAACAACGAAAAATCAGACCAATATCGTTTTGGTTGGGTAAGGTGCTCTAAAGGACTCATAGAAGACATGTGCAAACATTCTCGGTCCGACTCGAAAAAACGGCGTGGACATTGGCTGGGGAAATGCTTTTGCCGTATTTTTTAGTTGAACCAGCCTGTAGGGAAACCGTCTCTCCGAGGGTCAAAGTAAGAAATCACAACATAAGAGACAGGAGAGAGTGCAGTGTGCTTTCGGGCACGCCCAAAATAAGAAAGGCATGGTGAATTCGATTTATGGTATATTGTGAGAAGGCCGGTACTACTGCTGTATGCACAAACACAACGTTTAGATGAAGTACCAGGTATAAGTTACGTTTGCGTGAAATCTTTGATGTTCAGTATGTTAGCACAACCCTACTCTCTGTGTCCCTCGGTAGACCCGGGCGCACTTGGCGACCCTCTTCTATATCTGAAACGTTCGTCAGTCAGTTACAGTGTTACAGCAGTGTTACAGTTTGGATTGACACCCGAGACGCGTGCTACGATACACAGATAGGGGCAGCACTTTTTTGTTTTTCGGCTGAAATATTTTCTGATTTTTTCGGGGGTCCTTAACCCAAAATGGACGGCATACATACCCTTCTTTTTTTGCAACACAATATGATTTTGCGTATACCTTGGCCATGGTATATATTGTTCATCGTGTTTCACTTGTATTTCTTCTTGAAATGATGTTTTGACTTAGTCTTAGTATAGAGCTCCTCAAGTGACTGACCACCCTCAGAAACCAATGTGTGCACCTCTCCTCTCTACCCTTAAGACTTAAGATAGCATGTGTGTGTCTATAGAGAGGTCGCTGAGCGCTAACACCAACGCGGAGACAATCAGTCGCGGTTCGACCATGTGTTCTACCGTAGCACTATATACAGTTGTAGCACGCAATGAAAAACAAAAACAGGAAAGGGGAAGGGATCGATGATACCCTATAAGGAACAAGGCCACCGGCGGTGCTTAGGAGAGCGGTAACCCCCCAGTGACATACGTTTAATGTGTCCTCAATGTGCTTTCTTGATTATTCTTTGCACCTCCTTCCGTGTTATCTCTTGCCCCAAGCGTCAGGTCATTCGACATTCCATGCCCAGTAACAGAGTTAAAAGTGCTCTACAAGGGTAACTGCAGTAGACTACCATTCATACTAGTACACTATGCATAGTAGGCAGGCAGTACAAGACACAATAGGCAATAGGCAAAAGCGGCGACCGTCCCCGCGACGGCAAACACTCGCGCTTCACAGCCTCGATTGCTTCGACGATAAGAAACGTTGCCAGGGTATCAAACTCCACTAAACTACCGATGGCCCGAGATATGTAGCGTACTGCTGTCTCACTCTGCCGGTATTCCTTCTGCGACTGCTGAGTGTAAAGAAGTTAACAATCGTCCGCGAACACCTCGTCAAGGGGTCATATCGACGACTTCAAGAAAATTGCCTTCATGAGCAAACCACAGATACACAGACGCTTCAAGGACGGAACCAACAGGGACAGTGCTATTTCCCCCCAAATATCTCCCAACCCCCCCTCACCATTCCCCCTCCCACCATCACCACCCCTTTATACTATAAACCCTCTTTGAATAAAACATACATGCATCAAATCTCCAGAAAAACCTGTGCACCGATCCCAGCCCTCCAGTAGAGGCTACAGTCAATACGTATGGTACGGAAGGGAAACACGGGGGGAGAATAGTCGGGACGGATCACCATAACCATTCTCCCCGCTACAACTCACAGACGTCCTCTATAGATCGCCGGCCGCGATGGGCACTTCTAAAACTCTAAAACAAAAAAAACGCGCCAACCCGTACTGTATCGCTCTTCGTGTCTACTGCATGCACTGGTATGTACTGTATGTAGTAAGACGTCTACGTACAGCTTTGGACAGTAGTGTGATCGACAGCGTGTGTGAGTTTCCCAAACCACGCCAGCAGCGCACGCAAGGTAGCTAACCTACTGCTGTACCTATCCTACCAGGTGGTGTTATAGTATGATAGCAGCACCCTGGGTCCTGAGGGGAACAGACAAGCATGGTGAAGCCCAACGTTCCGACGGCGTGATACTGGAAGATCACCGGCGGGGAGCCTGATTATCCTGTTCACAAGAAAAAATCAACACACCGTCATCGTACACCTCCCCCATGTACCAGCCAGGGTAATATTAAAGTATTAATAACGCGTGACACTCAACAAACTCTCGTTCACCTCATGTACAGTACGGTGCAGAGGAGATAACAAAATAAGCAAAGTGAGTAAAGTGCCCACGGGTGCTATCACGCCTCAAAGGAACGAACTCCATCCTGCTGAGATTTTTCAAGTCGAGTCAACCCACACCGGTTTCACGACCATATGACCCCCCCCCCCCTCCATGTTTCGGCTGCGGTGGCCCCACTGTATACTGTATACCAAACACAGTACAGTAGTTACTACAGTACCAGCATAATACAATAACCAGGCAGTAAATAGGGTACTACATCAGGTACAATACGCTCCCAAAGCGTTCCTTGCTAGACAGCGGTTAGACGGTGGACAACATCAATAGCAGTGTCACAGCAGTAGCTCCCACTCAGAGAATGGAATCTGAAAAGACTCAACAGGTCTATTTCCAAATCCGCACATTCCTATATCGAGGATAGTCTATCTACTGCAGCAACCCTGCAAACAGCACCCGCACCACCTCACTAGGTATAATACTGTCCACTGGCCACGCCCGCCACCACCGACAATAGCCACAAACAGCTTACTGCATCTCCCTCTATCATATCCTCGACTCCCCTTGGTCCGTGATAATTGCGAGAGACCCGACGAGGTACGCCGTAGTACCGGTAGGCCGACAGGCTCCAAACCGTCACTCACTCTTGAAAAAAGGTGGGCACTAGAAAAAAACAAAAACAGAAGTAGTAGCAGAAGGAAATGGATATGGTGGCGAAGTACCACTGCCCACCAATCACCTCCCAAGTCCTTTGAAATCAAGTGTATGCCGGTCTAGACCACACAAATCACTTTAAATCGAAACATCGGAAACAATCAAAACAATCAAAACAATCAAAACGGTAAAAGCCAGAAACCGTCCAACCGCATCAATTATCTCGAAAAAAAAGCAAACGACCAACCACAAGTGCCACTTGTAGAGCTCTAGGCTATTGCCCTAGGTGTTTAGGTGTACACGAGCAGAGCGAGGCTTGCCAGTTGGGCCAGTTGGGGGGGGTTCAGGAAATGAAAAAGGAGTTGAGCAACAACACTTCTCCTGACACCCTTCACACCCTACACCCACCGCTTCCGCACTACCTTACCCCCGCCCCTCGCCGTCGCCGCCGCCGCGGTCGCCTGCCTGGTGCGGGATGCCACCCCCGCTCCCGTCGAGCTCCTTTTGACAGAGGCGGTCGGCAATGGGGAACAGGGGAGAGGAGACGAATGCATTTTATTGAGTTACCCGTACTTTGGATGATACATGATACAGCTGGCTAACGGGTTACTATTAAATACCTATCATCGAGGCTCATTCAAGATTACCACTCCAAACCACCAACGCACACAAGTTGACAAGGCAGTTACATATATCGTGCGACGTGAGTTCCTACCTAGCGACAGCAACACTAGATTATAATTCCTTACGTACCATCCAAAGTACGGGGAACTTGATTAAAATGCATTCGTCTCCCCCTATCCCCTGTTCCCCATTGCCAACCGCCTCTGTCAATAGGAGCTCCGCTACGTGTACACAAGAACCCACACCCGCCATCATTGCCGGAGGGCAGAGGAAAATGCTCAACACAGGAGCGGGGGTGGCATCCCGCACCAGGCAGGCGACACGGCGTCGCGTGCCTGCGTCGCCTGCCTGGTGCGGGATGCCACCCCCGCTCCTGTGTTGAGCATCTTCCTCTGCTCTCCGGCGATGACGGCGGATGTGGTTTGTTGTGTAGACCTAGCGGAACTCCTATTGGCAGAGGCGGTTGGCAATGGGGAACAGGGGATAGGGGGAGACGATTTTATTTGATTGAGTATCCCGCACTTTGGATGATACATGGTACAGCTGGCTGACCGTTAGTAGTACAGTACTACCTACAGGCTTGTTCAAGCTTACCTCCCCAAATTCCGTACAAGTCCAATCAATCTCCACACCGTTGTTGGGAGATAAATTCTGAAAATTAGGCACACATGTTCTACGGTATGAACCGCTGACGAGTCGTTACCGTTTTTGTTTTTAAAGCCAGAAAGTTCGTTTGGTTTCGGGGGGGGAGATTTGGGTCTTAAGGGATCCCGAATTTTCGGCGACGAAAAAAAACAGATCATAAATGGTTCGGCAGGGGCATGCATATGAAACACGTGTGCTAGAGTTCAGGGTCCACCTCTTAGAAACGGCGTGGCCATTTGGATTTTTGTGTGGTGAACGAGCAAATTCCGGCATCGCCTCGTAATCACTTAGTTTTCAATGTATATTCGGTTATGGGCGTCGAGTATGACTAATATAGATCCTACGCAGTCATATCTTCAAATATTTGCGTGAAAGTTTGTACATACAAGCATAAAGCATACTCTGGACCACCTGGAAGCGGCCCGTCCAGATAAAAAAATGGGGGGAAAAAAACAAAAATGCTTCGGAAACGCCTGACTATTATTGACCTCTTTGAAGGCCTGTGATTGATCGGGTCACATTTTCGGCGGTAGCGCCAGTCCTAGGCCCGTGAAAAAAAAACAGATAAAAGACTGGCTCAATCAAGCATATCACTCCAAATTGAATCAGCAGCCAAAGTCAACGCCGTTTGTTTTAGAATTGAGACCCTGAAGTTTGGCACACTTCTGTATGAGCCCCTGCCGACCCGATAACAGTTGGGTTTGTTTGTTTGTTCCTTTGTTCTTGTTTTTTTCCGCCAGATATATAGTTTTCTGTTTTGGAGATTTGGGTCTTAAGGGGTCCCGAATTTCCGGCGACGAAAAACAAACAAAACCAGTAGATCATTCAGGGCAGGTACTTTCCTGAAGTGCTGTACTGCTGTCTAGCTCATGTTACCGGGTGGGAGCCGTATGCCGTACGTAGCCTGCATGATCTACTCGCAACACATATTTCCTGGTTGATCCTGCGCAACCTGTCACAACGGCAGGCGGGGAACTACAGTAGGTGGCCTACTGCTGTAGGTAGATAGATAGATGGATAGATAGATAGATAGATAGATAGATAGATATATAGATAGATAGATAGATAGATAGATGCAAGTTTTACGGTACGAGTCGAGTCGTACGTGAAACAAGAGTCCTACGAGTAGAGTTGTTCACTTCAGAGATTCAGAGTTTCGAATTGTGAGTACATGATTGCTGTGTTAACATCGCTGCTTGCTGTGACAGCCTGACGACACAGCGGCAAAATGCAAAAAGCGTTCAGCGTGCTTTTTTTTCGTGAATGTTCCACACGTCGGCCAGATCAGATCCCATCTTGAGGATCTAGCTCTTTTCGGTCAGATATATCCTTGATCTATATGGTCTGCGGGATCTACATCGTTTTTTCGGTCGGGATCTGTACGATCTAGCTCTTACACACATGTTTGGCTGGTGGGAGCTGTATGATCTAGATCCTTCGCGCATGTTTACCTGGGTGGGATCTGTACGATCTGTAGGATCTGAACATGTTTGCGCAGTGTGGTATATAGGATCTGCGGGATCTAGATCATATTTGACTGATGGGATCTATATGCCCGAGACCTTACGCACACGTTTGGTTGGATGGAGTCTGTATGATCTGTAGGATCTACACATGCTTACCTACTGTAGGTGGGATATGTTTGATCTAGATCCTTCACACACGTTTGCCTAGGTGGGATCTGTATGATCTGTAGGACCTGCACATGCTTACGTGGGTAAGACCTGCACGATCTGCGTGATCTGCACATGTTGATCCGGGTAGGACCTGTATGATTTAGATCTTACACGCATGTTCTCCTTGGTGGGATCTGTATAATCTAGGTATTTTGCACACGTTTGGCTGGGTGGGATCTGTACGATCTGCGTGATCTGCACATGTTGGGCCGGGTAGAATCTGTATGATCTAGATCTTACACAGGGTGCATCTGTATGATCTAGATCCTTCACGCATGTTTTCCTAGGTGAGATCTGTATGATCTGTAGTATCTGCATATGTTTGCCGATTGTGATCTGTAGGATCTGCGGGATCTAGATCATATTTGACTGATGGGATCTGTATGACCTAGATCTTACGCACACGTTTGGTTGATGGGATCTGTGTGATCTGTAGGATCTGTCACACGCTTACCTGGGTGGGGTCTGCGTGATCTAGATCCTTCATACCCGTTAGCCTAGGTGGGACCTGTATGATCTGTAGGATCTGCACATGCTTACCTGAGTGAGATCGGTATGATCTGCGTGATCTGCACATGTTGGGCCGGGTAGGACCTGTATGATCTAGATCTTACACGCATGTTCTTAGTGGGATCTGTACAATCTAGATATTTTGCACACGTTTGACTGGGTGGGATCGGTACGATCTGCGTGTTCTGCACATGTTGGGCCGGGTAGAATCTGTATGATCTAGATCTTACACACACGTTTGGCTGGGTGACATCTCTATAATCTAGATCCTTCACACATGTTTTCCTAGATGAGATCTGTATGATCTGTAGTATCTGCATATCTTTGCCAATTGTGATCTGTAGGATCTGCGGGATCTAGATCATATTTGACTGATGGGATCTGTATGATCTAGATCTTTCATACGCGTTTGCCTAGGTGGGATCTGTATGATCTGTAGGATCTGCACATGTTGCACGCGACTTCTAACAAACTATAAATATGGAATACCCGTAGTAGAGCGGAAATGAGGCAAACGGCCGCGCTCGTTCCAAGTCAGGGTGAGTAGGAAGTAACCAGGGAGGTAGCTGAGCAACGTAAGCAAGCAAGTGTCCGTAAGAAACTTAGAATATATCCCGGTAAGTAACCATTAATAACTGAATAAAGTTATTAGGTAACTACTGTAAAAGTAGGAAACTAATTACCGGTAAGTAAACGTATGATTTTTGTTTTCGAAAGCAAGTGAAGAAATGTCCTACCTGAGGCGCCGAGCCATCCCGTCCGTCTTCTCGGGGTCGGCCAGCTGCCGCCGAGTGGAGGGCCCCTGCGGAGCCATGGCCCTCTTCTTGGCCCCGATCGCAGTCGGCCTCGCTGCCGCCATGCTGCTCAGCATTGCCCTGAAACGCCACAACACCATGAGAAAAAAAAACAAAATGCGCCCAAGAGTGCGGCCGGGGGCAGAGCAGGTTAGTTACTTTTAGTATTTGTTTGGTTCAGCAAGCCCAACCCTTTCACCACTGCAAAGTCTATCCTATACTAATTTCAAGTATCATAGTTATTCTCCAAACCTTCGGGTGCACTTGTGAAGAAAAAGGTAGGGGAGGACACGCTCGGACAGTCACTGCCAAGTATACACAGTTACAGTAGAATATACCAGGTACAAACGAGAACAGCACACCTACACCATGTCGCACGGTGGCACCGGTCGGGGTCGATGATCATACGCAGGAGGCTATAGATACAGCAAAAGCAGGGCTAGATTGTGGGAGCAAAACAAGTACCGTGCGAGTACCTTGTAGCAGAAGCGCGCTTCGTCTCCTTCGCTCCTCCCGTCACACTCGAGGCACCTCCTCCATCGTGGCGTCGCGTCACCGGTGCCCTCGACACGCCGCCTCCTCCCCCGCTGCCGCTGCCGCTGCCTCTGCCGTTGCCGCTGCTGCCTCGCCGGGAGACCCCCGCCTCCGTGTTGAGGCCGGACGTACCGACGCACGCCACCGTCTTGTTGGCCCGCGGCCTGTCAGCCAACACCGAGCGGGGTGTGGCGTTGGTCGGCACCGTGCCAAGCGGCGTCCTGGCCACCGAGGGGCTGGCGCTCGAGATGCTGGCGCGCTTCTGCACCGAGGAAACACCAGGCGTTGAAAGCGCCGCGCTACCGCCCCCGACCCCGACCCAACGCGGACGTCCCCCGGTCTTGCCTGCCGAGACCCTCACACCGCGACCCTGCTGCGGAGCCTCGTTTTCGTTGGCGTAAACAGAGGTTCGCTTCGGGGTGGCGGTGGGGGGCGCAGGGGTGGTAGCGGCGGGGACGGGGGGCGGAGTGGGGGCGGCAGTGCTGGTAGCGGAGGTGGTAGTGGCGGGGGGAGTGGGGGCAAAGCGGCGAGTGACGATAGCGCCGGGGGCGGTGGGGTGGTGGGGCGGGTAGGGGCTGGGGACGGGGTGCGGGGGCGACAGCAGTGGCCAGAGCCACGGCGGCGGCGGCGGTGATGGAAGTGCGCAGTGGTGGTAGCGGTGGGGACGGGGGGCGGGTGGGGCTGCAGTGCTTGGTACGCGGCGTGCGGCGGGCGGGTGGGAGTAGCAGCGGTGGTAATGGCCGGGGCCTCGGTGGGGGGTTAGGGGTCGGTAGGGGCTTGGGGGGGGGGTGCGGGCGACAAGCGGTTGCGGGCAGAGCCAGTGGCGGCGGCGTTGGTGGGTAGTCGCAGTGGCTGTAGGCGGCGGGGAATGAGGGGGCGGGGTGGGGCTGCAGTGCTACGGTAGCGGCGTCTCGGGAGCAGGGGGGGTGTGTCGGTGCGGCAGTGACGATAGCGCCCGGGGGCGTGTCCGGGGGTGGGGGGCGGTTAGGGGCCTGGGGGGGGGTGTGCGGGCGACAGCGCTGCCAGAGCCAGCGGCGGGCGGTGGTGGGAGTCGCAGTGGTGGTAAGCGCGTGGGGATGGGGGGGCGAGGTGGGGGCTGCAGTTGCTGGTGGGGCTGGGGGAGCTGGGGGGGGTGGGGTAGCCGGCGGCTGGCTTAGCGGCGGGCGGCCGGGGCGGGGGTCGGGGCGGTGGGAGGGCGGGCTGCACGTGACGGTGTAGCGGGCCGGTGGGCCTTGGGGCGGGTGTGGATAGGCAGTGGTAGCGTTGCGAAAGCGGGGGGGGTGTGGGCGAGGGAGTCGTTGGTAGCCGGTGGTAGTGTGGCGAAGCCGGAGGGAGGATGGGGAGGGAGTGGTGGTTTAGCGGCCGGCCGCCGGAAAAATAAGTGCAACGGGTTACTACCACGCCAGGGGTTCAGCGTCGGCCGCGAAAGCGGCGAGGGCAGCTAGCACGAAAGGCGTTGAGAACTCCACCTCAGCACCAGGGGCCGGGGTGGGGGTGGGGGTGGGGGTGGCCGCAGTGATGATTGTGGGGGGGGCGGGGGCGAAGGTGGTGGCAGCGGCAGCGGCAACGTCAGCGGCAATGGACGACGCGCGACGGCACAGGCTTGCGGCACTCAGCGTCGTCGGAGGACACGTGCTCATGCCGCCAGCATCGGGGTTCCCGTAGCCGCAGTTTGTGCAGCCGTTACCGCCGTGGCCGCAGTCGTTGTCGCTTGTCTGGTGCGAAGCGACCAGGCGGTCGCGCTCAGCGACCAGTGTTTTCACCTTCGCTTCCAACGCGCGTTTCTCCGACCGGAGGGTCCTGTTGGATGCGGTCAGCTGGGTGTTTTCCGCCGTCAGCTGGGCGGCGACCGTGTGCAAGCTCGAACATACTTGCTTCCAGGCCTCGACGGTATTGGTCTGTCGGGCGGGCGAGGAACAACGCGTGCACAAATAGACAAGACAATTAATACATACCGAGAGATAAACGAGACAATAAAGGGGGGCTGCGATTCTGCATGTGCCCTACATAAATCATGTCACCTGGTAAACAAAGTCTAGAGGGGAGGACCGCTGGTTGGGTTGTGTAATGGTAAACTATTCATCGTACAACAGTACTATTAATAGGTATACAATACCAGCTATGTTCATACGAGTACCGGATATATTCTACCTACTTTACTGTTGTATACCTACGTATCCCTTTACAGTGTACTGCTGTAGTATTAATATTAATACCAATAATGTGCCGCCATCCCCATGTTGGTGGAAGTTACTATTAATATTAATCGTAGGGGTTAGACTGTACCACAGGCACAACAGAAAAAGGCCCATAATTGTTTTTATGAGGTGTAGATAAATATTTTTCGGCAATGGATGGTTCTTCAAGGGCGGCAAGGCAAGTTAACGTTCGACAAGTGCGTGGCAAGTGCTGAGCAAAAACAACAATCCGATGAAGAAAAAATATAATATGTAACGTTGATGAGTAGCGAGGATACCGAATCTTGTGCGCGATAATAAACAATTACGTACGAACACTGGTATGTAGTCTTCAAACATATTTACTAAACAGTACGTACGTAGTTACTTTTAGTGAAGTATAATCAAAAACAAAATTGTGAGCTGAACAGGTGCAAGACCTGGCACATAATACCCGGTAGATTACAGAAGGGCGAAAGCCAAAAATAGGTATACCTATGCCTTCTGAGCCATTTCGAGGTACAGTACTCTAAATCTTGACTCAAGGACGGCCTCCTGGCCCTCCCTCCTATCGGCCAGCCCCCGGTGGTAACTCTTGTTGGCTAAAAGCTTTCAGGTGCAACCCTCTGTGACTACTGCTGTAATCAATTTGGGCTTCTCTCCTGTTTTTGGTTCAAACTGTACATACCCTTTTCTGGCAAAACTGAAATACGGTCACAGGGCCGTTGGGACCAGATGATCCGAGCTATCAACAAAACACACAGGGTCAGACCTTGGTCAGACTGCTAAATCACTTTTTTTTTGTGTGGGGAAATTGTGTTGTTATTAGTATTGTTACAGAGAGCCGCACACACACTGCAGTACATGGACCCAGTAGTAATAAGCTGTGCTGCTGGCTAGGAGAAGCTTTCTTACTTGGGAAAGAGGCCCCTTGTAGGTACAGGTTGGGCCTTTTATAGGTACAACTGGAGCCAAAAGTAGGTGAACCCCAACTTGATTATTACTGCACACAGGGAGGTGTATCTGGAACCTTTCAGCCAACAGTAGGTGCGATCGGGCGCTGGCCAATCAGAGGGAGGGCCAGGAAGCCTTTTCCCGAGTGCAATAGTTGCAATATGTGTGTACCTATAAATGGCTCAAAAGGATTAGGTATACCTAATTTTGGCTTTTGACCCTGATTTTCGTCCTTATTTTCTTAGCTTGTTTTCGTACCCGGTACGGTGGCATTTAATTTGCTCACCTCGATTAATTTGCAGCAAGTTTGTTTTTCCTGTCCCAGAGCAGTCTGTGGCAACATAATGTCTCTCTCTCTCCACCAATAGGATGCAGAATCAGGACGGACACTATACTGGGTGTACAGTACAGGACACCTAATAAGAAACAGGAAATCTGGTCTAGGCTGGATTTCTTATTCGAGAGAGGATGCTTTCTACACTAATTTCAAGATAACGACTCCCGAATTTCTTATTTTCCTCGAAATCTCAGCCTGGCTTTCTTATTAGCCTGTTTCTCATTAGGTGTCCTGTACTGTACTGATTGATGGTGTTAGGTACTGATAGACTAGCCACGGTTACATGTGAAGACAACACACGGCATTACCAAGAACTGCTGTTGTGTAGTATGTACCAGGTACAACGGGTACGCACGAAGGCAAGTGCATACCTCTGTCAGATTCTGTTCCCCTCAAACCCCGTACCGACTACGAGTATCATAGCGGATAAAACCTGCCTCGGCTGCCTGGAAGTTGTGCTTTTGGTGTGCTTCGGTTGCCTCTCTTTTCCTTTCGTTGTTAGCCTTGCTCTATTCACGTTGTTTTCATTTTCTTTGTGTTTTTCTGTCACATCTCCTCCGGGAGAAGCACAACACTTTCTTTGTCTGTTTTATTAGTATTATTTTTATTCTTTTCTTTTCCCTTTTCGCTTTTTTTTTTCTTCTTTTTTTTCTCTTTCACGCAGCTGGGTTGCTAGCACGGTAGGTCGTGCCTGTCGTATAGGATGGCATTGCATTGTCTGCTCTGCTTACTGCATTACAGCGTAGTATCTCTGTGTCGTAGTTTTGTGACCACAGAAGAACTGGTATCTACTCGTATCTCTCTAGGATGAAGAATCGGCACAGACACTGGGTGTGCTGGATGTCGACGAGTAGAAAGGACGGTTTAAATGTGAAGAACACACACACACAAATGCTGTAGTTGGCGCGATCGAGGTATCCCACGCAGCTTGCAAATTATATGAGTTTCGAAGAAACCCTCGATCTCACAGCTGCCGTTTGGTTTTGTGCTATTAATATATATACAGCACGCAGTATTAACCGCTTGCAACATACCTGGTATGCTACAATTTGAAAAATCAAATACCTGGTACAGCAGTAGTGGTATCATAATATAATGGAATACCGGTAGTAGTGCTGTAGTTCCCACCTGACTCTGCATGAAGACCGTTGAAGAGTGGGAGAAGGCGTCCCTAGTGTCGTGTTTAGCCCTCTCCGTTGCCGCCATGGCGGCCTCCAGCGCCTCCCGACAGGCCCTGTCCGTCAGGACTGCCTTCTCGGGTGCCATGGAAGAAATGTCGCCGGTGGTAGCACCACCCCCCCCCCCCGCAGCCCCCTCCTCCTGCTCCTCTTCTTCCTCTTCCTGCTCTTGTTGCACTTTCCCGTTCTCCTCCTCCTGCTGCTCCACCTTCTGCTGTTGGTGATGCTGCTGCTGCTGATGATGATCCTGCTGGTGGTGGCGGTCCTTCTGCTGCTGGTCAGGATCGTGCAGTCCGCGCTCCTTCTCCAAGAGCCGCTTGTTGTCCTCCTCTCCGGTGGTTACCACTAGCCTTGCGTCGAGGGCATCGTGTGCATCACCTCGGCCACGTGGTGGTAGTGCTGGCGTAATGGAGCTGCTGCTGCTGCTGCTAGTGCCGGCAGCGGCGGCGGCGGTCAGGCTAGCCTGCTCCTGGACCGCCCCCTCCCTCCTCGCCCTCGCCCGCTTCTCCTCCGCCATTACTTCGTGGAGGCCTACCCAGAGGGCATTGAAGCCCGGGTCTGTGCGACATTCAGGTGGCGTGTCAGGGCCAGGGCTGCTGCTGTTGCTGTAATTGCTGCCACTACTGGGGCTGCTGCTGCTGCTGCTAGGCGAGCACTGAGACGGGACGGGCGGGGGGTGGCGGGCGTAGGAGGCACAGCCAGTACAAGGACACAGGTCAGCAAGAAGTAAAAGAAGCAGCATTTCTCGTAGAAAAATCGTAACTGGTACAGTGGGGATCACGCACGGTTTAAGAGAGAGGTGTGTTACAGTTTACAGCAGTTTACAGTACGTCGGCCTTTTGGCCTCTCTTTACCCCTCTTCTGAGACTTCAGGGGGAAACACAAAAATTGAGTACGACAGCATTACTATACAGCAGTCCAATATACGAGTACAGCAGTACGTAGGAATGGTACGATGTGTTGCGTCCACCACACGAAAAGGCAACCAAAGCAAAAGTTCTTCGTGAACACGCTTCCTCAGTGCTCAGAGCGCACGCGAGGAGACAAGTTTTCTTACTTTTTTTCGACCAAAGTGTTTTGCCCTGGGCCCTCTATCGACCTACCCCCAGGACAACATTCAGCACACGCTTGCTTGGCATTGCGCGCAGGAGAAGCAGCTTGAGCGCACGCACTCACTCTCGAAGCAAGCAGAGCTTTTCATTATTTTGCATTGCCGATCCGTGGCAGGCAGCGGTCTTGTACGAGGGCAGGGCACGTGCAGCTCGTCGAACGAACCGCCAACGGGCACGCTGCGATATACACCTCTCTCACTACGACCTGCATTGTTGTCTAGAAGCTACAGTACAGCAGGCAGCATCGACAAAAACAAAGTGGGGGAACGGACCCGCCCGTGACCTCTTGAGGCTGGGTCGGCCTCTCCCTCTCTGCGTGCTAGCCCCCCGTCCCCAGCATGCACGTGTGCACACATACACTCACCAGTCCATCGCGCAAAGCGTGCGGTGCCGCATTCTCGTCGTTGTGGTCTTGCTGCTGCTGGTGGTGCTCCAGGTGCTGCTGCTGCTGCTGGTGCTGTTGCCCTTCGTTTTCAGCCGCGCGGGCCGAGCCGCGGGTGGGAGAAGTAGTCAGCATGCTGCTGAATCACAGGCTGCACCGCGGCTGCCAGATGCGAGATCTTCTGTCGTCACGCTGACGCTGCTGTGAGGCTGGGTATAGGTGATGACACGGAATATCAGATGGATGATGCTGATGATGCCCAGGCTAGCAGACAAAGTGAACGCAGCCGAGTGGCGTGCACGCGTGGCAACAACCATACAAAAAAACATGGGGCAATAAAAAAAAAATGCCCAACGGCGGAACAGAGAAATTTCCTTTTTCTCTCTCTGTTTTTCTACCAAATTTAGATATGGATCTTGAGATCTTCCAATTTGGACACCGAAAATGATATCCACTCTTCATAGAGATGCATGCTCGAGGGCTTTCAAATAAAAATAAAAATGCGAGGCCTTGTGTTTATTATCGTATACCTGGTAGGTACCTCGGCCAGGACGGCCGCTCTTGCTCGCTCGCGACCAGCTCGACGGCGGCAGCAGCAACGGGACGGTTTGGCGACGCATGCTGCGACGACGGGAGCACGGTACATACGTACGGGCTTGTTCAAAGTGAATTCCCCAAAATTTAGTCAGAGTCGGAAGTTCGCGCCGTTTTTGGGAGATAGGTCAAGGATAGGTCCTGAGTTTTTGCGCGCATGTTCTATGAACCCTTGCCGACCCGTTATAAACCCTTTTAGGACTGCAGTCCCGTTTTGGGGACAAACCACTCTTAGATTCTAAGTCATTTGTCCCCGAAACGGGACTCCAGTCCTATAAGGGTTTAAAGGGACTTTCCCCCCCCCCCCGTCACACATTTGTTTTTGGAGTTAGTTGGAGTTGGATTTTTGGGCCTTAACAAACGCCAAATTCGCGACGAAAAAAAACCATACACAGTTTCTCGAGGCCTCGGCAGGAGCTCCAAGAACACTTACTTGTGAAACATTTCAAGACCTGTCTCTAAAACACGGCGTGACCATTTGGGCTTTTGTGCGGAAAACATGCGTATTTTGCAGTTAGTTGCCTGGTAATTACTTAGTTTCATGATAGAACAGCTGATTTTCCTAATTGAGAATTGCCTTTCCGATGAGAATGAAAATCGAGTTTAGTACTTTGTTATTGTTTAAGAGTTGTATTTCGCTCACGATCAAAATTTTACCTAGAAAACATGTTCCTCGATGGTAGGTATCGATCCACGGAAGACAATTGAAATCGGCCTTCGTTAGTAGTGCTGTAGTTTCCACCTGACTCTGCATGAAGACCGTTGAAGAGTGGGAGAAGGCCTCCCTAGTGTCGTGTTTAGCCCTCTCCGTTGCCGCCATGGCGGCCTCCAGCGCCTCCCGACAGGCCCTGTCCGTTAGGACTGCCTTCTCGGGTGCCATGGAAGAAATGTCGCCGGTGGTAGCCCCCCCCCCCCCCCCCCAGCCCCCTCCTCCTGCTCCTCTTCTTCCTCTTCCTGCTCTTGCTGCACTTTCCCGTTCTCCTCCTCCTGCTGCTCCACCTTCTGCTGTTGGTGATGCTGCTGCTGATGATGATGATCCTGCTGGTGGTGGTGGTCCTTCTGCTGCTGGTCAGGATCGTGCAGTCCGCGCTCCTTCTCCAAGAACCGCTTGTTGTCCTCATCTCCAATGGTTACCACCAGCCTTGCGTCGAGGACATCGTGTGCATCATCTCGGCCACGTGGTGGTAGTGCTGGCGTGATGGAGCTGCTGCTGCTGCTGCTGGTGCTGCTGGTGCCGGCAGTGGCGGCGGCGGTCTGGCTAGCCTGCTCCTGGACCGCCTCCTCCTTCCTCGCCCTCGCCCGCTTCTCCTCCTTGTCCTCCGCCATTACTTCGTGGAGGCCTTGAACACGCTTCCTCAGTGCTCAGAGCGCACGCGAGGAGACAAGTTTTCTTACTTTTTTTCGACCAAAGTGTTTTGCCCTGGGCCCTCTATCGACCTACCCCCAGGACAACATTCAGCACACGCTTGCTTGGCATTGCGCGCAGGAGAAGCAGCTTGAGCGCACGCACTCACTCTCGAAGCAAGCAGAGCTTTTCATTATTTTGCATTGCCGATCCGTGGCAGGCAGCGGTCTTGTACGAGGGCAGGGCACGTGCAGCTCGTCGAACGAACCGCCAACGGGCACGCTGCGATATACACCTCTCTCACTACGACCTGCATTGTTGTCTAGAAGCTACAGTACAGCAGGCAGCATCGACAAAAACAAAGTGGGGGAACGGACCCGCCCGTGACCTCTTGAGGCTGGGTCGGCCTCTCCCTCTCTGCGTGCTAGCCCCCCGTCCCCAGCATGCACGTGTGCACACATACACTCACCAGTCCATCGCGCAAAGCGTGCGGTGCCGCATTCTCGTCGTTGTGGTCTTGCTGCTGCTGGTGGTGCTCCAGGTGCTGCTGCTGCTGCTGGTGCTGTTGCCCTTCGTTTTCAGCCGCGCGGGCCGAGCCGCGGGTGGGAGAAGTAGTCAGCATGCTGCTGAATCACAGGCTGCACCGCGGCTGCCAGATGCGAGATCTTCTGTCGTCACGCTGACGCTGCTGTGAGGCTGGGTATAGGTGATGACACGGAATATCAGATGGATGATGCTGATGATGCCCAGGCTAGCAGACAAAGTGAACGCAGCCGAGTGGCGTGCACGCGTGGCAACAACCATACAAAAAAACATGGGGCAATAAAAAAAAAATGCCCAACGGCGGAACAGAGAAATTTCCTTTTTCTCTCTCTGTTTTTCTACCAAATTTAGATATGGATCTTGAGATCTTCCAATTTGGACACCGAAAATGATATCCACTCTTCATAGAGATGCATGCTCGAGGGCTTTCAAATAAAAATAAAAATGCGAGGCCTTGTGTTTATTATCGTATACCTGGTAGGTACCTCGGCCAGGACGGCCGCTCTTGCTCGCTCGCGACCAGCTCGACGGCGGCAGCAGCAACGGGACGGTTTGGCGACGCATGCTGCGACGACGGGAGCACGGTACATACGTACGGGCTTGTTCAAAGTGAATTCCCCAAAATTTAGTCAGAGTCGGAAGTTCGCGCCGTTTTTGGGAGATAGGTCAAGGATAGGTCCTGAGTTTTTGCGCGCATGTTCTATGAACCCTTGCCGACCCGTTATAAACCCTTTTAGGACTGCAGTCCCGTTTTGGGGACAAACCACTCTTAGATTCTAAGTCATTTGTCCCCGAAACGGGACTCCAGTCCTATAAGGGTTTAAAGGGACTTTTTTTTTCCCCCCGTCACACATTTGTTTTTGGAGTTAGTTGGAGTTGGATTTTTGGGCCTTAAGAAACGCCAAATTCGCGACGAAAAAAAGCCATACACAGTTTCTCGAGGCCTCGGCAGGAGCTCCAAGAACACTTACTTGTGAAACATTTCAAGACCTGTCTCTAAAACACGGCGTGATCATTTGGGCTTTTGTGCGGAAAACATGCGTATTTTGCAGTTAGTTGCCTGGTAATTACTTAGTTTCATGATAGAACAGCTGATTTTCCTAATTGAGAATTGCCTTTCCGATGACAATGAAAATCGAGTTTAGTACTTTGTTATTGTTTAAGAGTTGTATTTCGCTCACGATCAAAATTTTACCTAGAAAACATGTTCCTCGATGGTAGGTATCGATCCACGGAAGACAATTGAAATCGGCCTTGACAGGCTCGAAAAATGAACGGTTTGGGTAGTTCCTCAAGTTGAGCAAGTTTCACCCACATCACAGTCAGGACAGGTCAGGAGGAATGTTTTTTAATAGTTTTAGCCAAAAAGCGCTATGAATCCCTGCTACGAGCTGCTGGTTCAAGTGGAACACCCCAATTTTTGTCAGACACGAATGCCGGTTGCAAATATCCACTCGAATGTCACATATTTGGTATCATACTGACCGCCATGAACAGTGGAAAATGTTGACAGAGCCGGTTTTCCAGTTGAGGTCCTAGGACTGGCGCTAGCGGCGAAAATGTGCCCCGACAGACCACGGGCCTTACGTAAAAAAGGCAAGAAACAGATATAGGCGTTTCCGTAGGAAATCTCGTTTTTTTTTCATTTTTTTTTTTCTAAACGAGCCGGTTCCAGGTACTTCAAGGCATGCCTGTGAAAAAAATCGCGGAAATATTTGGAAGATTTGACTGCGTAAGGCCAATAACCAGTCATTTTTAACGCCCGAAGCTGATCCTATAACAGCCGCTTTTCCTAATTGAGAATTGCCTTTCCGATGAGAATGAAAATCGAAAATATTGTTTTTTGAATTGTTCGAGATGTACTTCCCTTACAGTCATTTTTTTCACTGTAAACTATTAGTGTCAGTTGTGACACCCGTCGATGACACAAAAAAAAAAAACGAAATCGGCATCGGCATCGGCAGTCTCAAGATATCGAGGATCCCAGAAAATCTGTATTTATGGGCGAGGGGCCTCGCTCATAAATGCAAATTCCCGTAAATCCTTGATTTTTGTCATCGCTGCCGTATTCTTAACCCTTTTAGTACTCCAGCGCACATAACCATATATTTGGCTCTAATTCCAAGTAATTTTTCCCCATGACGGGACTGCAGTCCTAAAAGGGTTAATACGGGTATTGTTATTATCCTGATGCATGCTGCGGTAGAGGTGCACCATAATGTTCCTGAGAGTAGCCACTTCAGGAGGTATATAATTATACCTCACCCCAAGACTCGCTTTAAAGGAAAGTTCAAGTTGAAGTTCAAGTGCTATACCCGATGAGCGATGCTGTAGGCCTAACTGCAACTACACAACGAAACATATATATGGCAACACAAGCCAGACTCGCTTTGAAGGAAAGTTCAAGTTGAAGTTCAAGTGCTACCCGATGAACCATGCTGTAGGCCTAACTGTAACTGTAACTACTGCACAACGAAACATATATATACTATATATTATATGGCAACACAAGAACACAACACCGACCTTTTTGGGGTAAGGGGCCCGATCACTCAGAAAAAAAAACAGCCAAAACTTGCTTCGTACCTCTACCGTGGTAGCACGTGTCTCCTTTTGCCATCCGACAATCAATCGATGTTGCAACATTGATCACTCAGAAACATGCCGCCTTAAAGAAGAAAACCGCACGGAAACAAAAACCCAACTTTTCGTTTCAGACTATACATACTGTAGTAAGTAGTAGTATAATAGTAGGCCATGGGACATAGGATTGCTCATCATCGGGTTAAGGTAAACCGTGCAATTTTCATCATAAGCCGTTTTTTGGGGGACTTACTTTTAGTTTAGAGCTCCTCCAGTGAAGTGAACAAACTAGCCAACCTGTACGGCTGTGGGTCGGCTGGACTTCACGGCTAAAGTAACTAGTTGGGTGACGAAGTAATCCAACTAACCAACTTATACTGCTGTGGGTTGACTGGACTTTACTCGTTATTAGTTGGCTGGACTTGAAGGCATGCCTCATTGGGTAGTTCCCCAGTTGAGGAGTATACTTACAGTCAGTAATAGTCACTAATACCTTCGTAGTCAGTCATAGTCACCGATAGTCACTATTACGGAGGACCATAGTAAATAAGACCAAATATTGTTAGTAAAAATAGTTAAATATATGGGCTTTTGTGTGTGCCGTAGGTCCTATTTATTATGGTCGCCCGTAACAATAAGCCAGTCAGAAAGTATTGCCTCATCAGGCAAAAAAAAAGCGCTCCCCCCTATCATACCAATAATAGTCTTCAGTGCTTGCCAGCGCCATCGGGGCGTCGAACATGGAAGTGCCCCCCCCCCCGTGGCGCCCGGATGACGAACACGCCTCTCCCTATACGAGTCGATCCTCGATGCCCACCATCAGCTCCCGCAGAGTGAGCGCTCTATCGGGCTCCGGAAACGACGGTCAACGGTTCGTGCACCTGCAGAGCCTATCACACACACCGCACCACAACGACATCGGGCGGAAAGGCTAAGGGTTCAGCCGGGGCATGACGACACAGCCTTCTGGCGGAGAAATCGCCGACGGGCCCGGACGCGTTCCCGCCAGGGTTGTTCTGGCAACGCTTTTCTTGCCGTCGAGCCTCACCGCGTTGTTGGGGGGGGGAAAGTGTCGGCCGGCTTTTGCGTGGGAGTGACACGGTTAGGAGGCGCCTTACCGCAGGTACTATACTATGCCGTGCTCAACACCGGTCGCCCCGGTAGTCTAGTGGTTAACTTCAACTGCTACTAGCATTATTGGTGTATACCCGAGTTCGAATCCCACCGTGGTGAGATTTTGACGTTATTTTGCAAAAATAAAAATAGGAATCAATTAATTGCTGAGAGCGCCTTCGTAGCGTGGGTAGCCGGAATACGACGCGAGCCGACGAGGAAAGAAAGTGCTGAAATATTATCGCGATAAAAATGCAAGGCACGTACCGTACGTAGTGGATAGGGAAGAGAATAGCCTACTTAATGACACCGGAACGGAGTTACGACTGAAGAGGGAGAGAGAAAAAGTAGGGCCAAGATAATAAATGAGATGGACAAAAATCGAAAAATGCGACAGTAGAGACAGTGGTTGGAGGAGAGGTCAACCGAGAGATGGAGAGAGGCAGTCTGGGGGTCGTCGTACCAGGGGGAGGGTGAAGCATGTGGGACTGAGGGCACAAACGCTGCACGAGATTGGGCAGCTGGCTTGATATATCACCGAACTGCCCCAACGCCTTTAAAACCCGGGAAAATAACGGAGGTGCTTGCAGAGGTGGCCAACAACTGCGTGCCAACGCTCACGCCTTAAGCGGCCAAGTAAGTGCTCGTGGTACAAGACCAAATGGCGTATTGTTTTTCGTATGGACTCCGGGGAGACCAGGACTCTCGTGAGCTCCTATGCCATTATCAAGTGATTATCACAACCTTAGAAAAATTAGGTGCTACCCCTTGAAGGCAAATAGCCCGCGTCAGATCATCGATTCCCACTTCATGATGATCTAGATCTTTCAACAGGAAGATATTTTCCCGAACTTTTATGATCTAGCTCATGCTGCCGGGTGGGACCCATCCTATCTGCATGATCTAGCACCAAGTTTCCTGGATTGGATAAATATGTATATGTACTATGCAGATCTTGCACAGCAACTCCAAACGGCAGGTCAGGATCTACAGTAGATGATCTGTAGATGATCTGTACGTGATCTATCTGTAAATTATCTGTCCTTCGAGGTGTGGAAGCTTGTGCATAGGAGGGCACACAACGGGGCGCAGTCGACACCGGTACGAGAAAGTCCTCGTGCTGCCTGGCGCGGCGGAGGCGCAGTGTCGTCGTTCTTCGAGGAGAGGGGTAACCGAGTAAATCGGCCGACATTTCAACCTCACCAGCAAAGAAGCCCAAGCACGACCTTTCTACGGGGGAGCGGGGGGGTTAGGAGGCTCTGCCTCTACTACTTGGCAGAGGGACGCATAATGCGGTATACACAGAGGGGTGCACTTGAATATTTCATGAGGTTCCTCACTTAGAGGAGCTCTATACCAAATATTACGGGGGGCCATAGTAAATAGGGCCTACCGTACACATTAACACCTATATATATTCCCAATTTTTACTCAAAATATGTTGCCCTATTTGTTACCATCTCCCGTGTAATAGTAGTAAGTCACCAAAAAACGGCTCTGCGAAAAAGCGTACGGGTTTTTAACCGACCAAGCAGACATTACTTGCGCCACACTGCGGGGGGGGGGGGGGGGTACTCATGTCGTGCACGGCCGTAGTCGTATAACCATAGACCCTCGCATCCCTACAATGCCGGGACGGAGCACGTTGGGTTTTCACCAACCAGGCAGGGAGGGGGGGGGGTAGGAAAGAGGCCAAAACAGGCCCGAATAAAATCCCATGACCTGTAGGTCTGTAACAAAAACAAATATTTGCCTCAGGAGGCATGTGGCTTATCGGGTAGTTCCTCAGTTGAGAAGTCAGCGATCAGTCGGAACTATAAGTATTAGTATTTGCCTCAAGAGGCAAAAAAAGTGCTATAAAAGGCATGCCCTCATATCTCGTAGAACGCGTCAGGTTTGGGATTCCGCCGGAGGCCCGGCAGGAGACCGGGTGACGAGGGGGCTCCCCGAATCGGGCATTGTCACTCATCTTCTAACTGCCGACCCCCCCCCCCC
>MEHQ01002788.1:0-13933 GCA_008828725.1 Saccharina japonica | reverse complement strand
CGGGGGGGGGTACTTACGCCGTGCATGGCCGTAGTGGTATGACCGTAGACCCTCGCATCCCTACAATGCCGGGACGGAGCACGTCGTTCGTTTTCACCAACCAGGCAGACATTGCTTGCACCAAGCACGAAGCGCCGTGAGGTGTTGGTCGAGTCGCTTGAAGAGTAAGCTGCACCCTACTAAGAACCGCTTGTGAGGTGGACTGGGAGGGAGCAGGCCCTCACCGATGGCGTGGGGATGGAGCCTGGACGTGGCTCCGGAATTAAGACTTGGAGTTCCAGTCTAGTTGAGGGGCGTTTCGTGATGAGGAAGGAGCAAGGATAGCAATTGAAGTGTGAAGAGGTTGAGCAGGAAGTAGGCACAGAAGGGAGCAAGACTTCGTGCATACACACAGTAGGTTTCCTTGTTTTGTTTTGGTTTCCCTTCGGTTTCCTTGTTTCGGGGATGTTTATGGGTGATCAGTGATCAAGGTTGAAGCTCATGTCGGATGGCTAAAAGAGCAAGAATAGTAATGTACGACTACTATTAACACGACTACTGCTACTATTAATACTACTACTACTACTACTACTACTACTACTACTATTTCTACTACTGCTATACTGCTACTACTGCTACTGCTACTGCTACTACAGCTACTACTGCTGCTCCTACTACGTACTGCTACTGCTACTGCTACTGCTACTGCTACTGCTGCTACTACTGCTGCCACTACTACTACTACTACTACTACTACTACTACTACTACTACTGCTATATACTGCTACTGCTATATACTGCTACGAGTACTGCTACTGTTATACTTGTATGCTGCTACTGCTACTGCTATACACCAAAATTGGTTCGTATTACTACTATTCATATTAATATAATCTTCCCCCGTAATGATTCGTACTGTGGTGGTGAGTGGTAAATTTCGTACCATTTTAGCTAATACTACTTGCTGTAAGCAAGGTCGATTTCGCGAGTTCGAGCCTCTCCTATTTTGACAGGAATTTTTCTTGTGAAAAAAATGTCACAGAAGGCGCCTACTTTTGTTATTTACCGCTGTAATAGCGTGCGTGTGCACAAATCGGCGCGATTTGGCGAGGAGGGAAGAAAATACTGCATGCAGTGAAGAACCTTCTCGCGATCATATTATTGGAGGAATATACACCGAGTTCGTGGGGGTGGTGGGGGGGGGGGGGGGGGGGTACTCATTGGTTGCTTGCCTTGGTCGTTTGACCATTGACCACGCATCCCTTTCGAGACGGAGGGGGCGAGAAGCGCTTACTATGTAACCCCGGATCTGAGATGTTACTTATAAAGGAAGGCAGCTACGAGTACGACACCTACCTGTGGAGAAAGTACGAGCAAAGATATTTAAACAGCATACATACCTGGTACGTACCTGGTACGAAATGGATAGCATTGAAAGATATGTGTACGTCGTACAAGTAGCATTCTTCATATAACAGGTACTGGTATATATGTGTCCAGCAGCAGAGGGGCAGTATTAGTATATTAAATACATATCATAGGAGTTAGTATTCATAGTATATAGCTGTCGCAGTATCCGCTTCGCTTTTGCTTGGTACCACCGCGGCTGTCGCAGTATCCGCTGTGCGTACTGCTAATAATGCTGTAGCTACGAGTACGTATAATATCTGTATGTATGTACTCATACTCTGTACGTAGTGGTACACTTCTATCCGTCGCAGTATCCGCCTTACTTATTGCTTCCTTCCTTGTTTGCTGGATACCGGTGCTTGATACCACCACACACATCAAACCAAACCACCAACCACAACAACAGTCAGTATAGCTTGTACTACACGTATTATTATGCTTGCCATCCGACAATGTGTAGTGTTGTTCCAAAAAAGACTCAGGGAACAGAAAGTGAAGAACTCTCCAGATCAAAAGCGTATCGTAAGGCCGTCGCAATATCCGCCTTTCTGTGTCCGCCTTGCTTGTTCTTGTTTGTTTGGTGGATACCACAACAACAAAAAAACAGTCAGTCGGTCGTCAGTATGGCGTATCGTATGATATGTACGAGTACCCGGAGTACCTCCTGTGGTATGTTGATATGTTGATATGGATAATGGATAATGGATAATGGATAATGGATACCTCGTACGCTAATAAAGCCAGAGGGAGAGCCTACGAGTACGAGTACGAGAACAGAGAGAATACTCAATCAGAGTGCATCATATTAATACTCGTATTCATATATACTCGTATGTATGCATACATACATACAGAAGAGATCAGGCCTCTCCCTATAATCGTATTGATTGTAATCATTTCGACGTAGAATTAGTGCACTCAAAAAGATCAATGCGTACCATACTAAATAGGCAAACTATTATATACTAAGTATACTATTAATACTGCCAATATATACCTTGGTACCTCGTACCTGGTATCATACATAATGTGTATTTTATTTTAATACTAAAAATAATACGGTTTAAAGTTCAGTTTGTTTGTTTTCAAGTTTTTTTCCGGACTTATCTACTCGTACGTATACGTAGCATGTACGAGTACGAGTATTTCATTGAGACAGGAGTATGCAGTATCATCATTTATTCGGAAATATATGAAAACGAAATGAGCATGAGACATTAATGTATGCATTTTCGTCTTTTCCATATTTTCCGACGAAAAGTGATTTTCCGCCACCAAGATACAACATTTTAACGCACGGAAATCGAGGTAGTATTCATAATCTGTCACCCAACGTCAAAAGGGAGGACCTCGGGGGAATTTCCAGTAACATTAACATATGTATGTATATACGACGTATTTTAACATCACATTAGTTTATTTTTTCTTGTACTTTGGATTTCATAATTTTTCCTAGAATCCAGAAACCAGATACAAAACAAAACTTTTATTATAATTATATCATTTTATACCCCCGACCAGTTCCGTCCCTTCCCATCTACGGGGATTCCAGTCTAAAGATTTGGATATTCTAATTTTGGATATTCTGTTGTTTTGATACCACTGTGATCGAAAATATAATCTACGTTTGATATTTATATAATAGATAAAAATGTAACTATAATATCGGTCATATCGACATGACGCCGTGATTGCAGCCCACCAGCAGCGGTAACTATTCACGTATGATACCAGCTACTTTATACGGAAATATAGAGTTCATTTGATCTTCTTATTGAAATTTAAACGTCCCTTATATTTATGAACATATTATTTAGTACGTATCATGCAGACAAGTGCGCAGGAAAAAAAAAAACAGGAAAAAAGGGAAATAAAATGAAGTTTTTTTACGGTACGACGACGAACGAGTAAAAAACCTTAAAAACCGTAAAAACCGTCCAAAAAAGCGTGAAAAACAGCAGAACAGAGTTCGAGGCGGGTATATTGTACGCACGATGAAATATGAGATATGTATCATGTCCCGCAGCCCTCTCTCCTTCTTCTAGTCTCCAGTCAGCAGATAGATAGAAGTACATAGAAGATAGAAGGGGTTGGTCGTGGTGATGACCATGCTGCTGCTGCTGCTGGCCCGTCATTGATATCACAGGTTCATCAGGAGGAGGAGGTGCACCGACCGGTAGTTTTTGTTGTTGTTTACGGGTTGGTGTTGTTGTCGAATGTCAGCTGCTGCCGTCTATCACGACTTCGACGACGACAACAGCCGGAAGGAAGCAGCAGCACGAGGACGCGTATTGTCCGGACATCATCACCACCATCATCGATATCGCAACCACCATGGTCAGGAAGCTATCCTGGCAATCGAACGCGGAGACAGGAGAGAAAGCGGGTGGGATTCTTCGAGCGACGTCGGCAACAGCAGCAGCAACTTCCCTCGGCGCGTCGTCGAATCCGACATCATCGACGTGGAAATGGTGGAAGGCACGTATCGTACATTCATAATCTCAGTACATTTTGAAGTACTCGTACGGTAGTCCAGCACGAGGGGGCATAGTAATCAGAACCAAAATGTGTTCGTTTCAACATAAGGGGATACATGGTTTTTGAGTGCATAGTAGATTCTGATTACTATGGCCCCCCTTCTCAAAAAGAAAAAGCGGGCCATCACCCTGCCTGGCCGACATCCATCACCTATGTCATCACGCTGCTTGCGCTGCTGTGCCTATTAAATAAATGGACTGCTACGGCATTGTAGGTACAGGCGAGGGCAAGGCAGGTAGGCCTTCGTGTGTACCCCTTGTGTCCGCTGTTGGCTTGCTGCTGTCGGTGTTGTTGTTGGTGTTGTTTGCGTTTGTCGGCGAGATCGGTCCGTAGAGCTCTTGAGCGCGGCGGGGGTATTACTGGGGGAACTTCGAAGTAAATGCGGCGTACGTATCATATCGATACGCATTTCAGTAAAGTAAATGCGGCGTACGTCGTTTTTTACTGCATTTTAGTACGTAGCTCGACGGTCGCTGTGCAGCAGCAATAATGATGTGCTGGCTTGGCTGTGCCTGGCTATCATGTCAGAAGGGCTGCCTCTTTGCTTTGCTGTGCTGCTGCTGCTGCTGTGATGCTGCTGCTGTGCTGTGCTGTGTGCTGCTGCTTCGCTGCTGCTGCTGCTGCTGCTGCAACTACTGCTATCCCGCTGCTGTGTGTTCTGCTGCTGTTGTTGCTTCTAGCTGCTGCTGCTTGCTGTGATGCTGATGCTGCTGCACTATTTTTACCGGTCGTGGGCTGTACGTAGAAAGCCCGCCCTATCATATACTGCTTTTTGTACTACTGCTTGTATACTGCAGATATATAGCGCATCATCCAATCTGGTTTGCATGCTGTTCTGGCTTTCTTTTCGTTGTTGGAGATTGGAGATGTTGCTCCCCATTCTCGGGCCTGCCTGGCTTGCCTCGTACTCGTACTGCTGACTACTGTGTACAGCAGTAGTACCTTATAATATACCACGGGCGAGATGTGTGTGCTACATCAAGATGCAAGGCCATCAGCCAGCGTTTAGGGAGAGCCTGGTCTGGCTTGGTAATCATAAGATACACAACACACTGCTGAATAGTGATGTGCATGGTGGCTTTTGGTGCTGTTTTCGTTTGTTCGTTCGCCCATTGTTCGGTCATTTTCATTTCGTTTTCTATTATTACGCATCGAACCGACAATTTACGGTTCGTTGTTGATGATTTTTCATGAGTTCCCATGACAACCATGTAGCATACCTGGTACATAAACCTAATAAACCATGACGAGGATCGATCGCGATCGATCAGGTTCAGGTTTTACGCTTCTTCTTCTTGCTTGCTCTTCTTACCCCCCCCTCTGGCTTTTCGTGGAATTGCGGAAGAAGGTGTTGGCAATATCATACCAGTACAGAAAAGTAGTATTATACATACGAACTCGTACTACAGCAGTACAGATCAACAATAACCAGTATGTCCGTAAATATAATGATCATTTGGATATTCATGTTAACCCTTGAACAGTCCTTACATTTCCGTAGTATATACCACTGCTCTGTCGTAGAACGTATATAGTCGTCGCTACACTACCGGCCCTCTCATAAGAAAGTGCCCCACAAGAAACTCAGCCTAAACATTACGGGGGAAATGAGAAATTCGACAGCTATTATACTGAAGTTAGTGTGGGACACACCCCTTTCTCAAATAAGAAAGTCAGCCTAAAAGCCCGATTTCTGGTTTCTTATGAGCGGGCCGGTACTACTATATACTTTAAGCACTATTACGGAGGACCTATGAGTAAACAGGACCAAATATTATTAGTAAAAACAGGCAAATATATACCTCGTACGTAGGTTTTTGATGGTACCATAGGTCCTATTTAATATGGTCCCCTGGAATACTAAAAAAAAAGTAGAAATTGTCAACACCAACACCGCGTCACCCCGCCACCCCTTTTTTAATTTCCGGCCGTGATACTGCTGTTGTATGTAAACTGCTTGCTGTGTGTATATATACTAAAATATTTCAGAAGCGACCAAGCGGCCCGGCCGGGGGGGGGGGGGGGGGGGCAACAGCAGCGGCGGCGGCGGGCAGTCGGGAGCAATCATTGGCGCAGTGCTCCGGCCTCTGAAAGAGGCCGTTTCCACACAAAATACAAGGTTCATGGAGGTACGTACGTACATAAGTCGAGTCAACACTTTTATTTATCATCGTCATACCCTGGTATGTCGGTAGGCGTGTGTGTGTCGCGGCGGTGCTGTTGCACCAACGAGGCTCCAGGCAGTACGTATTATATGTGTTGTTACTGCTGCTGCTGCTGATGATGCTGCCATCAACTACTTAGTAAGTTTTGAGTCAACTCAGGTAGGTGGTGCAAGTGCGTTGGTGCACATTACAGCAGCAGTAGGATTGCCGCTCGTTTACCACGTAGTATATAATAAGCTTCGCGCTTATTTTTGCTCCCACATTAATTGTTTACCGGGTACACATCGCAATATAAGCAAGGATACAGCATCATTTATTTAGGGTCAGCAGTTGCTGCATGCAAGGACTTCTGCCTGTGGCGTTACGTCCCGTCCCGTACCCCAACGGCATCTCGATCGGCCAATCAGTCAGTGTAAATCATACTGGCATGTAAATAAGAAGAGTATATAGGCCAAAGAGAGGGCCAGGCGGTGGTTGTTGTTGTGTTGTGTTGTGTTGGTGCGAATATTTACTCAGTTATAGCCAGGCTTCGCTGCACTGCTGCTGTGCTGCAGTCATCGTGAACCCATAACCTACCTGTTGTTGTTGTTGTTGTTGCTGTTGTTGTGTTATCACATCAACTATATATATATATATGTGTGATGCATAATAACTACTATAAAACTACCGGGATGACTCTATGATATACAATTCGTAGTGTAGCCGAGGTGTAGCAGTGCGAGGGAGAGAGGAGGATGAAGAGGTGCCATGTGGGCGGATCATCAGGCTGTGCAAGCTTAGAGTTCATTATTTACAGGGGGCCATACATAGTAAACAGGACCTACGTTACATAGAGAAACCTATATATTCCCGTAATTTTACGGACAATATTTGGTCCTATTTACTATGGTCCCCGTGGTAAACGTACGAATAACCTCTCTCCTTGTTTGTTCTTGAGGCTGAGGCTTCTTACTTCAATTCATTCCTACTTCTTACTTTTTACTTTTTACCGCACGAGCGAGGGGAGGGGGGAGAAGGACGAGGCACGACAGATTTCATCTTTCCGTCTCAGTCATCAAACAGAGTTCATCAAACAGAGAACAGAAGAAGACACGGTCCAAAGCCCACGAAGCAGCGAAGTCCAAACCCGGTCCGACTTCGTCGGTTTTGGCTGCGCATTTTCGCGGAGTTCGGAGTTTGGAACCTTTCGTCTTGCTTCATTTTTTTGCGTTTTGCAACCCCCCCCCCCACTTTAATTATCGGTATTTTTCGCCAACCCTGGAGGTGCATAGCCCATACGTATATACGGCGGTGTAAACGTCCGTCATCCATTGCCTTAATATTTCAAATTATAAATAAAAAACAGCATGATATAATACCAAAACCGGTCGCCCTGGACGCGTACTATGTGCAGGTTGCATCTGCAAATGTTTTTGTGCAGGATGCCGATTTTAATGGGTGAGACTGGCCTTTTGGGCCGCATGTATTTTTCGGAAAAACGAAAAACGCCATCAAAACAAGCGGCGGAGCCGCGTGGCTGCCCCTGCCGACCTCGTACTCCCCAAGGGGTTGGGGTTCGGGTTAGGGTTAGGGTTAGGGGTGTGTCTGGGGTTGGCTTGGTCTGGGTCGACGGGCAAGGATGAAATTGGCCACACACAGCCTGCACAAAAAAATTGCACGTGCAACCAGGTGCAACCTGCACATAACGCACGCCCTCGCCCTGTGGTCTATTAATAATTAATAGTGATTGACCTCAAATACAACTATTCATATTATGGCCTTGGGCTCATCAGGGGTTTAAATCCCGGCATATACATATTATACGTATCATACCATCATACCGTAGTGGGAAGGGGGGCGAAGAGCCTACTTATACTATAATACGTGACCCCAGATCTTCGTTACGCTACTATTATTATTCATTCCCGAGGGTATTTAGTATTTAGTATATTATATACGAAGGAGGGAGAGAGGAAAGACGTAAGATAGGACGAAGCCACAACAAATGAGATGGAAGAAAGTAGAAACAAAAATACCAAGTAGAACTGGATCTAGGAATTCGGGGACAAACTACTTGGAATTAGTGTAGGACATTTTTGTTCAGTTCTAAATGGGTTAAGGTTATTTACAAACAGGTTCTTCTTGGCGAATTGTTCGCGAAATATCTATAATATATGCTGTATATATATTATATGTATACGGATATATATACGTATATATATATTTTTAATCCCATTTATTATCTTCGCCCTTCCTTTCTCTCTCCTTCCTGGTCGTAACTCAGATCCGGGGTCACAAAGTAGGCTCTTCTCCCTCCTCCCCCTCTACGGTTCTTGCCTTGCATTTTTATCGCGAGAAGTTTTCAGCACTTTCTTCCCTCGTCGACTTGCGTCTGATATATATGTGTTGTTCTTTGTGGGCACGTTTTGATTTTATTGCATACATACGTAATTAATACGCGCGTGCGTATTATCATTTTTATATTTATCATCCGCCGGCGTTATGTTACCTGGTATACACGTACCCGCGTGTTATTTTCTAAGTAAGTTTTATACGCAAGTGCGCGGTGCGGCCGACTGAATATTAATAGGCGTGTTCCGCTCTTGGGACTTACGAGAGAGGCAGAAAGTGACCATAAAAAAAAAAAAAAAAATGGCGACTTTCTAATAACAAGAAACATTTTGGTGAAGATAAAACTTAATGGGATGAAAGAAAAGTGTGATGAAAAGTACGAATTATGGCTGCGGCAAGAAAACTTATTAATTATGTTGTCTTGGTCCGCAGAAGATGATGAGTTATAGGAAAATAAAAAGCGATCTTCCATCGTGCAGTCCATAGATTGACATACACATAATGTACGAAGATGCTCCCACTATATACGCGTACTTCGTTCCTTCATACTCCGGGGCTATATACGAGTATACTCGGGCTGTGATTACCGAGTACATGTATAAATATGTAAATCGTTTCATACTATCACGTAATAGTACTGCGAGTACTGGGAGTAATATTGTAGTACTGCCGGCCGAAATACTGCGAGTAGTGGGAGTATCGGCACTAGTATCTAAACGATATAGGCGGATCGTTGTCTAAGTAGATACAACAACAGCGGTATGTGCCCTGCGTGGGTCAAGTCACAGTAGGATCACCACAAGAGATACGTATTTATCAGTATATAGATCAAGAGATTTTAATGGGTCAGATCCATGGTACGCTGGAGACAGATACTGAACTCTGCACTACTGCTGATGCTGCTGGCCTGTACGTACTCGTAGTGTCTGTAGACTACTCTCCATCAAGTAAAAACAAAAATAAATTCGTTTCGTTGCACGAATATCATATCATACAATCGTGATTCCGACATTGATTAGGCCGTCATTCAGTTTGTGTTGCGGTAACCACCCTCCCCCCCGTCGTCATGTATTCATAGCATGTAGTATGTGGGAGGCAGTAGGTATGGTTTAAAAAGCAACAAGCAGGAAACAGGAAAACAGGAAAACACACTATTTTCAATATTATGGTTACGTACGAGTAGGCGTTTCCCCAAAACGGGGATTTTTATTCCGCTTCCCCGGGTTTGGCCGTCAAGGCGTCCACCTTGACCGCGCCTGTCAAGGGGGAAAAACTGCCATATCCTGACATATTTTCTCTACGTACGTAACGCATGGGCCCACTCACATGTAACACCTACTATTACCATAGGGAGCATAGTAAATACTAGTAAACAGGCCCTACGGTACACTCAATAACCTATATATTTACCTATTTTTGGTGACAATATTTGGTTATATTTACTATACGTAGTCCGCCGCAATGTATAATAGCAGTGATCTGAGCGAGCCTTAGGACCTTATAGTGACACCATGCTTAAACAGCCTTCAGCATAAAGGAACTATTTTACAGTAGTGTACGAGCAGCGCTTGCCGCTAAGCATAAATAAGTTATGAATTCCATTTTTCTTAGCGCCTTATGTTCCTATTTCGTTATTTCTTAGTCGTGGGGCTATATACTGTATGCCAGGTAGACACTAAGCACTGCCAGGTAAGCACTAAGCACCACAAAGTGCTTTTGGTTTTTGTTTGATGTTGGCTACTTTGCGCCAGCGGGGGGGGCGGGGGGGGCGGGCTGTACTCGTTAGCCACATTATGCCATGCATGGCCGTAGTCGTACGAACATAAACCCTCGCATCCCTGTAATGCCGGGACGGAGCACGTCGGGTTTTCACCGACCAGGCGTAAACGTTGCTTGCATCCAATCGCGAAGCGCCGTGAGTTGTTCGGCGAGTCGCATGAAGGGTGAGCTGCATCCTACTAACAGCCGCTTACGAGGCGGACTTTCTTGCGTATAGATGACAGAGTCGAATTTATTTATTTGCTTTCTGGTGTGACCACTTCCAGAGACAGCAATGGCTATACTATAGAACTGCCTCGTGGGTGCCTTACCGTATACGCTCTACATGATACGACCTGACCATTACTTCCCTTGTGCAGAGTTAAGGTTCTCCACTCCGCCCCGCACAAAATGATCAATGATCTAACTCGACCGCCAGCGGTGGTGACCGCAAAAAAAAAAAAAAAAAAACAACAACAACAACAACAACGAACGGTACCCTCTGGTTGTCTAGCTCACACCGTGGTAGGCGTGTTTTAAAGCGTCGTTGCCAACCGACGCCAACCCAACCTACAAATAAGCCCTACGTATGATATGATATTGTTATGAGGTAACCACAGCATAGCAGTAAATAATACCTGCAGGATGAATGGTGGTGCGGATTTTGCTTTGCGCCAGCATGGATGGGGATCACAAAAGCTGAAAGCTTGCCCGGTGATCATGCTCGCTCGTTGTGTGGCTCGACTAGAAAACTGATAACCCCTTAAGAACCGGTCCCACGTTTATGGTGAAAAAACACCTTGGAATTAGTGTGGGATAAGTTTTTCAGTTATGATTGGGTTAAGAACCGGTCCCACGTATTTGGGGACATAACTACTTGAAATTAGTGTGGGATACGTTTGGCAGTTCTGTATAGGACTGGAGTCCTGTTTTGGGGACAAATTACTTAGAATTTGAGTGGTTTGCCCCCAAAATGGGACTGCAGTCCTAAAAGGGTTAATAAGAGCTGACTCGTCAGGTAGAGTGCGGTGTCGAAGTCGCTCATTTTCTACATACGTATTAATTATTGATATACCGGTATATATGCCACAACACAAATGAACGAACGTGTGTGTGTGGCATTAACCCTTCTAGGACTGGAGTCCCGTTTTGGGGACAAATTACTTAGAATTAGAGTGGTTTGTCCCCAAAACGGGACTGCAGTTCTAAAAGGGTTAACAGTAGACCTGGTACCTGAGAAGTGTAGATATAGTACGAGTATTGTGTACGATATGGCACGTCCAATTGCGGTGCGACGTATATATATATAATCGAAATATTACACTCAGCTAGCAAAGATGAGCTTCGACGAAATCCTCGAGCTCACAGCTGTTGTTTTATTTTTATTTTTTTAATATATATGTACGACGTACACTGAAGTATATACCTCCCACACCCGCCCCCCCCCGCCCGGGGTCGCAACCACCACCTTATTAACGTGTTAGTACCGCACTGTACATAAGCCTAAATTTGACTCCAATTCCAAGTGTTTTGTTTACACATTGGGAGTGCAGTACTAAACGTGCCTTAGGGCCTTAACCCTATTCATTTTAGTGGCTTTAACACTATCAGCACAATTAGCACTATTAGCACTATTAGCACTGTTCACAACATCATATCTAAAGTAATTCTAACTCCGAGTCATTTGGCCCCTAAGCGGGAACTCAGTCTTAAAACGGCCCAACACCGCAACTAGTATAATTATATTCGTATCTGTTTGCTTTGCTTTGCTTTGCTTTGCTTTGCTTTGCTTTGCTTTGCTTTGCTTTGCTTTGCTTTGCTTTGCTCTGCTCTGCTCTGCTTTGCTTCGCTTTGCTTCCCTTCACTTCGCTTCGCTTTGCTTTGCTTTGCTTCGTTCGATTTGCTTGTTTCCTACTCTTTGCTCCGTTCACTTTGCTTATTTCGTTCGCTTGCTCTGTGTGTTTGTTTCCTTATTGGTGCCTGTTTGTGTTTTTTTGTATGTTTCTGTATTTTATATGATCAGGACGGGTTCGATTTGGACCTGGCCTATGTGACGAAGCGGATCATCGTGCACGGCGTGAAGAGTCGGGTCAACGCCACCGCCGGTAAGAGCTTAACAGACGCGATGAACCCCCCGCCCTCCATATGCAATTCCGCCGCCACCACCACCACCACCACCACCACCACCGGAAATTAAATTAATAATTAAAGCTGTCATCCATATGCAAGTCCGCCTCACAAGCGGTTCTTAGTAGGATGCAGTTCATCCTCCATGCGACTCGCTCAATACCTCACGGCACTTTGCACTTGGTGCTAGCAATGTCTGCCTGGTTGGTGAAAACCCGACAGGCTCCCGTCACGGCATTGTAGGGATGCGAGGGTCTATGGTCATACGACTACGGCCATGCATGCATATCGAGCACACCCCCCCCCCGCCTACGCTGAGTCTACTACTTATAGTAGTAGTAAAAATAGTGCTAGGACGCTGAGTCTGTTGCAGTGTGTTTTGACTTGCCGTTTTTGCTGCAGCTACGACAGCACTGTACGTACTGTTGTTACTATTAATACGAAGGGCCATAGTAAACAGGACCAAATATTGTTAGCAAAAAAATGTAAATATGTATCACTCTGTCCCTAAATATAAGCACATTTATACATTAATATTCAATAAAAAAGGTGCTTATATTTCGGAACAGAGTGGCAGTTTTTGTGTGCACCGTATCGTAGGTCCTATTTAGTATGTATGGTCCTCCGTAATAGCGTAATAGCACACCCCGTGTGTGTGTGTGTCTCTTGCGGTTCGTTCCGTCGAGATGACCCCCCTTGCACCGCATGTACCTATAAAATACCATGTAGTATGTATGTGGTTAGCCGTTGAGGTAGCCGTTGACCTCTTGGATCTTCTTGTTCGGGCAGTCGCCGATGGTTTTGTCACCTTTTCGATACCTGGTACAGACTTACAGCAGCAACGCCTGGTATCACGGCAGTATATACAGGCAATAGCATGCAGTACAGTACAGTAAAGTAGTATTGATAACAGTGCGGACACGGAGATTGTTTTCGGCTGCTGTAGTAGGTCTGTGTACGTCATAATACTCCTGGAGGTCTGTGTACGTACGCCGTACTATATACCTGGTATCAAAAGCTATTATTGGAATGTATATAATAGCATTACCGCGTCGCGGCTTAAGGGTTGTTAGTCAAAGGCAGTCACCGTCTTATCTGTCACCGTTTGGATACTAGCAGGCGGTGAGCACTCCAGACAGCAACAACCCCAGGGTAGCCAGTAGCACAATACTGTAGCACAATATGCAGTATTGAAATGGCAGTAGCATGCAGTATTTGAATAGCAGTACGAAGCAGTAGTACAGTATGATAGCATGCAGTAGCAGTAGCATCCAGTATAGCAGTAGCATACATAATAGCAGTAGCATCCAGAATAATAGCAGTAGCATACAGAAAAGCAGTAGCATGCAGTAGCAGTAGCATCCAGTATAGCAGTAGCATCCAGTATACCAGTAGCATCCAGTAGCAGTACTATTAACAGCATGCAGTAGCCAGTGGCAGGGCAGACGCGGGGTTTGTTTTCGGCGGTATGGCCTGCCTGTCCAGCTATGAATACTGGCGTGTAAATACTCTGTAGCACTCCGGTTGCGGCTATATGGCTAAAGGGCCGCTGTTCGAACAGCCAGTCGCCGGTTTGTCAAAGTGCAAAAGTGTGGGTGCTCCCAAGCAGGGCGTAAAAATAAAAA
>MEHQ01001944.1:101280-169523 GCA_008828725.1 Saccharina japonica | reverse complement strand
CCATCCCATGTATTATCTTCGCCCTTCTTTTCTCTCTCACTCTTAGTCGTAACTCATATAATACCCGGGGTCACTAAGTAGGCTCTTCTCCTCCCTCCCCACTACGGTATGTATATACGTGCCTTGAATTTTTATCGGGCGAAGATTTCAGCACTTCCTTCCTTCCTTCCTTCGACGACTCTCATCGAATTGTGCCTACCATCGCTATAATAGGCGCTCTCGGTATGTTCAGTAGTATTTAACTCACTATTAGTGTGGGTTTAACGGAACATCCGGCGGGGGTTTTCCAAGAATATTCAACTCACTATTAGTGTCAGGAGGCAGATCGTGGTTCGTAGTTCGGAATATTGAAATAATCAAAAGCGGCGCAGCCGCGTTTCCGACCTGTGTCTGGCCCTTTTCGGGTCTGGTTTGGGGTCAGGGTCAGGGTTGGGGATGTTTTTTTGTTTTTTTTCGGGTGAGAGACAGGGTCGAACGTGTAAATATATTTTTAGCGGGGACCAAGGCACCGTTTGCATTTGCGCTATATAACTAAAAGGTATACCCGACTACCCGAGTTTATGGTCTATAGCATCACATTATATACCATTGCGACGGGTATAGTATTGGGCGGCGGTACGTATAGCCATTATACGTAGCCATAGTATGTCCGTTCGTACTTTATAGGCGGGTAGGGTACCCGGTACCCCATGATACCTACCCTACTAAACACGCCTTTGAAAGGAGTTACGAGTTACGAAATTACTATCATAAGTTACATGGTATAATATACCGGTACCTGGTATATGATACACATATTATACGTATATGCATCCTCTTATCTCACAGCTGTTGTTTTTATGTACATTTGTTTTTTGATATGCATCCTCTCATCTCACAGCTGTTGTTTTTATGTACATTTGTTTTTTTGTAATATATGATACGTAGGTACTGTGAAATATTCGGGTACTGTACGCCTTATGGAAGGCGTTATCTTTTGCGGACCCCTCCCCCCCCCCTCCCGGCCACTTCTTAACCCCTTAAGAACTGGTCCCACGATTTTGGGGACAAAGTACTTGGAATTAGTATGGGACATTTTTCTCAGTTCTGTATGGGTTAACGGCACATCAGTGTCTCAAAACTGCATACATATGGTTGCTGAACACAGATCTGATGGAAGATGTTATGGTGCACCGTATATGCATGGATGGCTTGGTCACTCATCAACGCAGTGACCCTGATGTCGACAGCAATGACGTTCTAAAAAACCCTGTACGAGCTGGTTGCAGCAAGAAGCACAGCATTTCACCTTCGGGTAGTGGCATCAGGAATACGCCGAATTTTTCGACGTTGAACATACCTACATGACTGCTTGGGCGAGGGCAACACATCGATAAATATATATTTTGGCGTGCGAATTGTAATTCGAGAGATATGGACACTCTTCGTATTTGTTGGGGAGGCGCTATTTCATACCAGTACGTACCTCGTAGGGATTGCCTTCCAGAAGTAAAAACAATACAACATGTGCTCAGGCCACATATCGGTCAATACGCCGAGTAATTCGACACTAAAGGTCTTGACATGATCGCATAAACATGGGGAAGACGTCCATGTTACATGCTACATACCTACATGACTGCTTGGGCAAGGGCAACACATCGATAAATATATGTTTTGGCGCGCGAATTGTAATTCGAGAGATATGGACACTCTTCGTATTTGTTGGGGAGGCGTTATTTCATACCAGTACGTACCTCGTAGGGATTGCCTTCCAGAAGTAAAAACAATACAACATGTGCTCAGGCCACATATCGGTCAATACGCCGAGTAATTCGACACTAAAGGTCTTGACATGATCGCATAAACATGGGGAAGACGTCCATGTTACATGCTTTTTTTTCTGCGAGCCTACCACACCTGTTAAGGAACGCCTGCCACAGTACTGGAACAATGCATTGAGCAAATTTGAAACCTTGGGGGGGAAATCATCCTTGCGGGAAAACATTTTTGCGCCATGGTTTGTTAGAGTTTGGAAACAAAACTTGGCGTGGTTGTTTTTCATTGCAATATGAAAAAACTGGAGACTGTTTTTTTTCTTTTTTCGTGCGTCAAGTGAGGTCAAACATTCCGAAAAATCCCGGAAACCGTAACAGTGAGCCTTGAAGGGCCCGTAGTGACATTTTTTTTTTTGTTGAATTTCGAAAATATTTGCGTTTGGTGTGATTTGCATCTGATTGGTCGAAAAATGAATTACCAGAGGCAGGGATTTCCGTGTAAAATTGAATAACACGGAATTCTACAAGGAGTCTTTTGGGACTTATTTTGCTCTTCGTGCTATTCAATTTGGGGAGTTTACCCAACTCGACGTGGCATGTTCCATGAAACCGAAGCAAACCACGCAAACTTGAGCCATGTCGCCGACTGCTTCGGAGTCGAGATCCACCATTCCCGAGAGGGAGAGCCACCGGAGCAGCCGCAGCGCGAGATCTGACGGTACGGCCCCTGGCACAGAGTAGACCACCCACGGCGCCTAAACAAATCACAAGGCCGTCGCAAACCCAGTTTTTCAAACCCCTCATGCCTCCCAAACCGCACGAGCACGGACCAGGTCACGACTTCGCTCAGCAGCTCGATCTCTGTATCCCCGTCGCGGCTGCCCGCGTGCGGCTTCGGCGCTGCGCCAGCCACCCGAGACACCCCAAGAGCGATAGCCTCTTAGCCGGTGCCGGCAGACATAGTCTCCCTCTGGCCGCGGCGCCCCGGGGAGGACGCGGGCCGTAGCTCGCCTCGTTGGTGTTCGTTGACCCTTGTGGGTTATTCGATTTTTCAACCCAACACACCATTCCTCGATAGGATCCAAAGTCGTTTTTTCAGTTTTCTTCACGAAATTCTATTCAGTTCGATCCATTTTTATTCAATTACGATTTTTTTCGTTCGTCTTTAATACGGGCCCCAAACATAAAACAAAAAAGAGAAAAAGGTCAGTCTACAGTTTTTTTCACATTGCCACAAAGAGCAAGCGTGCCAATTCTTGTGTCTCAACTCTCTAAAGCCATGGCGCAAAGTTCCGAAGCCGTAAAGTCCCGCCTGTCGTTGGAACCAGCTCGTATAGTTTTTCCCTCTTTCGCTAAATTGATTAATTATACCCCCCCATACGACGAACAACCTATCCATATACAACATATCTTGTCCTCTTCGAAAGTGAAAACTAATATATATACTTGGTGAGCCCAACTGATAATCTTCGTTTTGGTATTTCGAGTAGTGCTTTGCCAATACCGGACAAAGTTTACCCTTGGTGGGTGCTTCTTTTGTTGATTGTTTTTATCCCATATTGTTTGGCCCTCGGGCAATGTATCTCAGATACCGCGTCAGGTAGCAGCCCAAGGGTGTGCTACTAATATATATATATATATTTAATACATATTTTCCACGTCGTCTTTCGCGCCTACTTGTTATGCAGGCTCTTCTTTTTTTTTCCCCCCAGACGCTCGCCCACCAGCAGCCTCTGATATCCCACCATGAGACTTCGAAAGCGCTCCAGCCTCTTGATGGTCGGGATCGGCCTGCTGATGGGGGTTGGTGTGATCGTCAGCTGCCTCGGTCAAGGCACCTCGTGGCTTCGCGCGGGTGCGGACAACAACCGCTTCTCATCGCAGCAGCTTGTGGACAACACGAAGAGAAAGAAATCTTGCTGGGTGTTCAACCACCTGAACAAGGCGGGAGGTTCGACGGTGAAGTACATGCTGAAGCCTTGGATCGCGGAGAACAATGTTTCGCTGGGGGTGTACGACTCGGCCCAGTGGCAGGACGGGAAGGGGTTCGCAGACGAGTACCTCGGCTCGAACTACACCCTGACTTGGGGCGCGTACACCGAGGGGCTTCGACCCCACGGGGCGGATCACTGTGACTGGTTTACTATTTTTAGACAGTGAGTTAGTTCAAACATGCTATGCTCGATTGTTTATCTATTACATGACGCGTGCTATTCATTACCGGGGGCCATAGAGGTAATCAGATTCCACGGTGGACCCAAAACAAAAAACGAATTCTCGTACGTTTACACGCCATTTTTGGTCATAATTGCCATGGTGTTTGGTAAGAATCAGTTAGGTCCTGATTCCCGCAGCAGTACGTTTCCCCGTCGTAATATAGGAGGATCACTTTTTGGACAAGACGTTTACGACCTTAAGACACTCCTCACCCGAGGAAACTACCCAACAAGGCATACGTCTTATCGTTGGAAATCCCGGTTGTTCCTTGCACTATTAACCCATTCAGAACTGAAAAAGTATCCCACTCTAATTCCAAGTAGTTTGTCCTCAAATACGTGGGACCAGTTCTTAAGGGCTTAATAGGATTCGTTGAAATATCTAGAGGATGTATTATTTATCGGACCTTAAGCCTATACTTTTGCTATTCAAAATCGGTTTTTGGGTGACGTGCATTTATATTTCTGATGAGGAAGAAGCCTGCGAAAATATTTCGTGTGCTACTTGTAACACGGGCCATGTAGCCGGTCAAACGCGTTGTCCAGCTTGCCTACACAAAACTGGTTGCGGCGGCGCGACTATACCCCCCGCTCCGCCCGCTCCGAGTTGAAGGCTTCCTGTGAGTAGTTCACCATATGTTTTTAGACGGTGAATTAAACTATGTACTGATGCGCGCTTTGAGACAGTGAGTAGTTGACGTTTGTTTGGAGAAATCCTCCAGTAAAATGACCACGACCTCTCACACAAGTGGTCTCGTTTTCTCGCAGCCCCATACCTTTACTACATATTGTCGTCCCCGAAAACAGTTCACGCCTCGGAGAGATCATCCACAGATAGATCGTGATCTACTTGTAGGTCATCTTGTTCCCCACCGGCCGTTGCGAGAGGTTGTGCAGGATCTGCACGACACTTTTTTCTTTGTCTTTTGATTTTTTTTGTTTGTTTGTTGATCTGTTTTATTACATATATATATATTTTTTTTTTTCCTTTTCTTCGCTTTTTTTTCTAATCTCTTTCACGCAGCTGGATTGCTAGCAGGGTAGGTCGTGCCTGTCGTATATGGCATTGCATTGTCTGATCTGCTCTGCTTCGTACTGCATTGCAGCGTAGTATCTCTGTGTCGTAGTTTTATGACCACATAACTGGTACCTGTCTAGGATGAAGAATCGGCACGGGCACTGGGTGTGCTGGATGTCGACGGGTAGAAAGGACGGTTTAATGTGAAGAACACACACACACAGTACAGATCAACACAGGAAACTTGTGCTATTTGTAGACCATGCAGATTCTACGGCTCCCGCCCGGGAACACGAGCTATATACCGTAGATCATACACAATCAGGAATATATCTGCCCTGAGCGATCTAGATCATGAAGTAGGGAATCGATGATCTGCCCGGGGTGTGAAATATTCTAGTATCAAGCATCAAACATCCCCCCTAGTGGTAACCCCCCCCCCCCCCCCGCGCCCCACCCAACATCGCTTTGCTTGCAGCCCCATTCCGCGCGTTGTAAGCGCGTACTTCTACTGCCAGAAGAGCCCCGGAGACGGGCTGTGCGCGTCGAGAGTCTTCAAGGCGGACGAGAACGATCTCTTGAGTTTCGCGGAGCACTGGGGGAACTTTGGCTTGCGCCAGTTCTCTCTGGCGTTTGTGAGGCCCGAGGACGTGATCGCCGCCGAACAGGGGGACAATTGTCGGGGGGACAGGTCAGACAACCGCTGCCCGGGATGGTATCGGCTGAAGCTGTACCTGGAGGGTTTGCACGCGGCGGAGCTGGCCAAGGCCTCGACTTCGGAGTCCGAGGCACTAAAGGACGTTGCGATGTATAAGTTGCTTCAGCCTGCGCAGGAGCTCCTGAGCAAGAAGTACGCCGCCGTGGGGATCCTGGAAAAGTGGGAAACGTCCCTGCTGCTGTTCAATGACGCGCTGCAGCTGCCGGGCTACGACTGGCCGACCGGGTTCCGCAGCATCGGGAAGAAGAACGGGGACGGGACGTTTCACAGCGAGGAGGAAGCGGCCCTGCTCCTGGCCTGGACCGACCCAGAGCTGAAGAAACACTTGTGGCTGGATTTGCTCTTGTATGACCACGCGGTCAGCGTGCACAACAGACAGGCTGCGCAGTACGGCTTGGAGTGAAGGCAGAAATGAAGCGAGGCGGAGATAACTCAGTCAGGCAGAAATCAGTCAGGCAGAAACAAGCTTGGCATAAATAAGTGAGAGGTAGTAATAAACGAGGCAGAAGTACGTGAGGCAGAGATAATATTGGCGGAAATAAGCGAGGCATATTTAATTGAGGCAGATAAGCGTCGGGAGAACCCGTGCTACGGTATGGTACACAATAGTTTTTTTTTTATCCCTAAAATATGTGTCATACAACGGGGCGCACTCCTCCTCAATAGATGAAGATGGGGCGATTTCCACTTTTGAGCACGAATGTTTCCAGGGCTTGCCATGGGCCGCGACGCTGATGGGCCGGCCCATCAATTTTCGATATGATGGAACGCGGCCCATTAAAGTTTCAGAGGATGGGCCGAACCCCGGCCCAGCCTACCACTTTATCAAACATTCGGCTCGGCCGATCACATGGCAGCGAGGCCTATGGCACACGGGCTCTATCTGGGCCGCCCCGACAATTTTCATGAGCCGGGTCGTGGATTTAACGGGGCCCGGCCCATGTCTTGTCCCGTACTAAAAGGTGCATGAGTGTACGCTGACGTGACTTTCCTACGTCAATTGTTGATTTTTCGTTGTTTTTTTCCTGTTGTAGCATTGCGTCGTAGGTTAAATCGTATATAGTTTGGGATTAATGAGGCCTCCTGCGACCAGCCGGAGACGCTCACCCAGGGTTACTACTGCCGCATTAATTGTCTAGCAATCAACGCGGCACCTCGTCGCAGAGAGTAGGTACCCCGGTAAAATAAACACTAACAAAACTGATGTCGTTGTCGACGGTACACCTCGCTACCAACGATGGGCGGGCGGAATGGTCTGTTTTTTCCTAGCCTCTTTCTACTTTGTCGTGCTGTTGTAGAGCTGCGATATCGCTCACGGAGTGATACTCAATCATGTCTCCCAGTACAACAATGAGGCTTTTCTGAAAAGAGGATCTGTCCTGCGGGCGTCACCTCTTTTCTGTTTCAGATTACTGTTGTGACATTGCGTCGTAGGTTAAATCGTATATAGTTTGGGATTAATGAGGGCTCTCTGCTGCGGCATGAGGTCACACCCATACATGTTGACCCTTCTCTTATCTCGATGACGTCGCTCGTTTGACTCTTATTCTTTCTGCGGGTTCCTTATCTTCCTTATTGTCCCCAAACTTAGAGCCTAGCTGCTTATGGGTTTTGCTACCGTTGGTTATCCCGTGGGAAAGTCGTGTACGACTTTTCGAATCCCTCCGACGGTGCTATGGCGCTTAGGGTCGATCTTAACGAGAAGTGAATTTCGGGTTTTTTCCAGAAATTTCTGTTTTTTTTCCTGTTTTTTTTTTCTGGTTTTACCAGAAAAACTTCATCCCCGGAAAAACTGGCCTCGAAGTTTTCAGGTAATCCCGTGAATTTCTCTTTTTTTGGTGCACGGGTGAGTACGATCGGGCAGCCCCACCGTGCTAGCCGTGCCACCCCTCACGAACACACAAGGCTGGCAAGGGTTGTCTCCGTGGTCCTCCACAGGCCACGGCCGAGCGTAGGAAGCGCGGAATATCTCTGAGCTCTCACCATCGAGTTGACACAGTGACCGCACCGACGTGCCCGACCGACCGAGCTCGCTGAGGGCTGTAGCTCAAGCGTTTGTAGCGTTGGGCGTCGTAGCGCGACGAGTTGGTGATGGATTCCACTCTCCGAGGCACCGACACCTGCCTACGAGCCAGGTCGACTGCAGTAGGACTACCACACGGATGGTTACCGAGAGCGCTGCTGCTGTAGTGACGGTTTTGTGCCTGGTGGACGATTATTAGCGAGGAAACTGAAACTCGTACTCGTTAAGGACCCATTTTAGAAAATACCGAAATTTCCGAAAAAAACAGAAGAATACTTTTCTCGTTAAGATCGATCCTTAGGTATGCCATTGGAGTTTGAGGCCCCCGGGAACGCGTCTAGTCGGTGTGGAGCCTTTCGTGGCGTGTCTTCATGCGGTTCTTCCGGAACTAACATACGCTCACTTCGTCCTTGAAGGGCCACCGCACTCCACAGCATTAAATTTGATAAATCCGGATTATTACGGCTCAGGTCTTCCTTTCTTCGTGCATTTCAGCCAGTTCCGCACCCGGCGGGAAGGGAGCGGGGTGGGCCCCGGAGCTTTCGCTGCGGTCGCCATAACCTCTGTTTTTCTTAGCCTCTCTGCTTTGTCGTGCTGTTGTAGAGCTGCGATATCGCTCACGGAGTGATACTCAATCACTGTCTCCCAGTACAACAATGAGGCTTTTCTGAAAAGGGGATCTGCCCTGCGGGCGTCACCTCTTTTCTGTTTCAGATTACTGTCTGGATTTCGAGGAACAGATGTTTTCGGCCCATGAGACACACCCACCACTACGCACAAAATTCTGCTCCATCAACGACTCGGTCGGATGGCCTCCGCTCCGACTGTGGACCACCACCTCCTCGTGCTGCTGCAACACCCGGTACTGCTGCAATGCATGCGGCAACACCCTCCATTGAGCAGATATAACGCCAGTATAAGCCGCGATATTTTGGCGGCGGCTTCCCACGCTAGCAGCAGTCCTCATCCCCGGGTTCGACATCGACGCACAAGAAAGTGGACATCGCTGCAACCTTCAGGCTGAAGATATCCTCTGTCTGGGCCTACTTCACGAAGTTGCACCGGCGGTTCCGTCCGCGGGACGAACCAGGGCAAGAATGCCATGCTGCCTGCGTCGCGGAGCCGGCAAGGAGTGTCGTCTGTACACCCACAACGGTACCAAGGTTTTGATCTGACAATTGCACAAGGCATCATGCCTGGTAGTGTAACACACTCGAGGCGATTATGCTAAGAGAGTAATAATTAATTGTACGACCGTGGCTTTGTTTGGCGGATAGCGGCCCAAGCACACCCAAAAAATCGCAGTCGTAGCAGTACTACACCACATCTCACGGGCCGCGGCCCGGGCGGGCCCGTCAAAACACGTGGGCCGCCTCATGGGCACGGTAGACGTCGTATTAGCAGTATCGGTAGCACACCAAATCTCATGGGCAGCGATCCGGGCCGGCCCGTTAAAACACATGGACCGCCTCGTGGGTCGGGCGGAGCAGCCCTCTAAAGCCCACATCTCATGGGCCGTGGACCGACCCGGCCTTCCATCAAATTTCAAGAGGATAGGCCGTGGCCCGGCCCGGCCCATCAATTTTTCAGAGGATGGGCCGCCCGTTACATTTTCAGAGGATGGGCCGCGGCCGGTAGACGTCGTATTAGCAGTATCGGTAGCACACCACATATCATGGGCAGCGATCCGGGCCGGTCCGTCAAAATACATGGACCGCCTCGTGGGCCGGGCGGAGCAGCCCTCTAAAGCCCACATCTCATGGGCCGTGGCCCGACCCGGCCTTCCATCAAATTTCAAGAGGATGGGCCGTGACCCGGCCCGGCCCATCAATTTTTCAGAGGACGGGCCGCCCGTTACATTTTCAGAGGATGGGCCGCGGCCCGGCCCAGCCCGTTACATTTTTAAATGTTCACGGCTCGGCCCGGCCCGGCCCATCAGTTTTTCAAAATTCTCGGCCCGGCCCCGCCCGGCCAGGACAAACGGCCCACGGCAAGCCCTTGAAGTTTCCCACTTGCTGGGGTCGGGGACGCTCCTCAGTTGGCTTGAGGAACTATACCCCAAAATGTATTTGTTGTTTTCGATAGTTTTTTTTTTTCATTTTTTTCTTAGGAGAAGTCGTTAGGGCCCATATTAACGAGTATAAAATAAATTCAATTTGGAAAAATAAAAATTCAAATTCGCTTTTCATTAGTCAACACACGCACCAGCACCCAATATTAGGATCTTGGGGGTATACTCTTGGGTGGTGGTGCGGGTTCTGACCAATGAAAAGCGAATTTGATTATTTTTTTTCCAAATTGATTTTTTTTCTTCTTCGTTAAAACGGGCCCTTATGTGTAGAGAAGCCCGCGATATTATGTATCCGCTTTGATAGCTTCCGATTGTTCGGTTGCTGCACGGATCTATATTATTTGACTTTTACGTGGTTCGTGTCGCGGCATGTCGCGACACGTGCCGCGGCATTTCGCGACATGCTCCGACACGAAGGGTTAGGGTTAGGGTTAGGGTTAGCGACACTCGCCGCGACACTCCCCGCGACACTCGCCGCGACACGTCGTGAGGTGTCGTGGCATGTCGCGACACGTGCCACGAAAAAATCAAATAATGTACATCCCTCGTTTTCACCAACGAGGCAGACATTGCTTGCACCAAACGCGAAGCGCCGTGAGGTATTGGGCGAGTCGCATGGAGGGTGAACTGCATCCTGCTAGGAACCGCCTCTGAGGGGGACTTGCATATGGATGACAGCTTCAATGAGTTAATTAAATTTCTGGTGTGGGCACTCCCTGAGACAGCAATGGGAGCACTATGTAACTGCCTCGCGGGGGCCTTACCATATACACACTACGTGATACGATCATTCCCCTTGTGCGGAGCAAAGGTTTTCCACCCTGCACAAATGATCTAACAAGACCGCCAGCTTTGGTGACCGCCCAAAAAACAAAAACGGCACCCTGGTTGTCTAGCTCACGCAGTGAGAGGCGTGTTTTACAGCGTCGTTGCCAACCGACGCCAACCCAACCTATAAACATATGATATATGTATAGAGGAGTTGGGGGGGCTAAGGCAAACGCCATTGGACACCATACATATCTGCTTGCTTATGATAGTGCACACGTCGGGCATATCACATCCATCCTCAGCTCACGATCTGCCTCTTTCGGGGGAGATAGATACATACATACACACCTGGTACATGGTTTACAAGAAGAATGATCTACACGATCTACTTGCTATAGGCTATGTTTGCCGGGTGGGATCTGTATGATCTGTATGATCTGTACGATCTGCATGGTCTGTATGATCTGCATGATCTGTGTAATATGTACGATTTGTATGATACGGCTCTTCTTGCAACAGCACGTGTTTGCCGGCTGGGATGGATCTGTACGGTACAGTTCTTGCAACAACATGTGGTAACGGCAAATATAGGATTTACATTATCTATTATGTAGATCACGATCTGTCCGATGTGTTGCCGCAATGCAGGATCCGTGAAGAAACCGGCGAACGTTTAGCTTTAGGTGATTTTTTTTTTCTGCATTATTGATGCTTGCTGTCGTCGTGGTACTACTATACTGTAGACTAACTCTCACGGCGCGTGAAATGAAATATACCTATTTCCCGATTTTTCAACTTTTTCGTGCTGCTGACTCTCACAACGTTTAGTCCGCGAAAAAATAGATCTGCTATATAGGTAAAGGGGTAAATAACTCCTAACAACACTTCTGAGGCTCCTAACTTGATTATAGTGTATAATCTCTCTGCGATATAGCATACCTTGCCCAACAACCGACTCTCATACGTGCAAATAGCAAGTTTTTAAAGCCAATACACAACAATATCGTGGGCCACAGGACTGTAGGTGAATTCCTAAGAGTTTTATCTTTTAGGCTTGCTACTGTAGGTAAAAAGTGAGGGGTGGACAAAGGGTGATAGTGGATCTTTAAAATGGGGGTTTTGTCTTGGTAGTAGTATGTTGACCCTCAGATCGAACCCTAACCCTAACCCTAACCCGAACCCTACGCCAGTGGTCAGTGCTTGCTTGGCCAATCAGAGTGCCTAATTAGCTACCTTAGGAAGATCCACTAACAGTGTTTGTCCACTACTGTAAAAAGTTCCTAAAAATCGTTTATTTTATCTTCTAAGGTTTTCTACGTATGAAAATTCCTTGATGAGTTGGTATCTTAGGTAGGTTTTCCGCTGGTATTATACTAAACTAGTTATACTACACTGAATCCCCGGCCACTAAAGAAATCTGAGATGGAGATCTTGAAGCGAAGAATCTGAAGCAGAGATCTTGAAGCGGATAATCTGAGACGGAGAGATCTTGAAGCGGGAAATATGAAACGGAGATCTTGGGGGCGATATTTTTACGGGAGGCCCGGGACGTCACACCATCCAGGCTCCTACCAAACAAAAACGACATGCCACACAGTGCCAGCAGTACGAACCCAACAATCATCGGGCGACGACCACAGCTATCACTGTCTTTGTCCACTTCCCGCGGCGGTCGTCGCCTGAAGCCACCCACTCTCCGGACGGGGCTTCCTTGCCTCCCACGGCCGGCCATCCAGGCCAACACAAAGACAAGCGATGAAGGGTCTGGCTGTCTTCGTCGGCTTCGCTTTTTTTATTGCGGGGTACCATAGTAAAGAGGACCTACCGTACACACTAAAACCTATACATTTCCCTATTTTTACTACCAATATTTGATCCTATTTACTATGTCCCCCGTAATTGTTGAACATTGCAGACCGACACAAAGGCAAGAGATGGAGGGTCTGGCTGTGTCTTGCGTCGGCCTTGGCTTCTGGTAGTGGGCACAGGGTTCACCTTTTTGTTTGCGTATGTGTGCCGGATACAGCCCCCCGAAGCGAGCAGGGGAAGAGTTTATTGTCACCGGATGTCGATGATGGGGTACAACAGCCCTTCGTTGGCGGCGACTCCCGCAGCAAAATGCTGGTCTATTTATATGCCTTCTTAGATTGATCCTACAGTGCGGGTCTGGTACATTATTTAATTTTTTAATGGAAGTAGGTGGAAGCTTCCATGGAGGCTTCTACCACTTTCACGGAAGCTTCCATCACTTCCATGTACTAAGTGGTTGGATGCATCCATGGAAGCAGTGGAAGCTTCCATGAAAGTACGCAATAACGGTGAAAAGTCGCCATTCACCGCTAATATATACTGGCTGGTACTACTACTACAGTAGAGTGTTCTGCATTGACCACAGTAGGCATTGGGTGTAGTATTGCGCTAACTCCGCCCAGTTATCCTACGTACTCGATCGTGAGGGATCATCATTCATGATTAAAGACATTAGACGCGTGCTACGGTAGAGGTAGTAGCACTTTTTGGCTGAATCGGTTTCTGAACGATCGGGCTAATTCGTCGGACTTTCATTTTTGTGACGAATAATGTTTCAGAGCATATTTCAGTCATGAAATTTCGCATCCGGCAGCACTTTTATTTTTCTCCAAAATCATTTTTTCGGTGAGGTATGACGCTCCTTAAGCGAGGAGCTCAGAAAAAACATGGTGTACCTCTATCGTAGCATGCGTCATTATTAGGTTGAGTATTGCGATACCGCGACTCCGCCCGGTGGTATTACACCGCGCGATGGCGAGGTCGTCATCTGCCTCTCATACTATACTACAGTAGAGAGAAAGGGATTTCGTGCCCGCAGTTTTCTGATTGGTCAATTGTTTTGGCTGGAAATTTTGAGAGGCATTAGGTGGAGTAACCCTAACCGTAACTCCGCCCAGGGAAGCCATCTATACCCCCTGGTAGACGCGTGCTACGATTGAGGTCGCATTTTTCGGCTGAAATGTTTTAAGAATCATCGGGTTCCGTTAGGGCCCGTATTAACGAGTACAAAATAAATCCAATTTGGAAAAAATAAAATTCAAATACGCTTTTAATTGGTCAACACACGCACCAGCATCAAAGATTAGGATCTTGGGGTCTAATCAATTTGAATTGGACGGAAAAACCAAGAAGGTCCCAGGACCTTCTTTTCCAAAGAATTCAAATCAAATTGAGGAGTTGGCCCGACTTGGACCGGCATGTCCACGGTGGGCAAACGCCCCCGGTACAATCTGGTAATTTCTTGGTGGCATCGATGACCACGACCGAGGCGACAACACGTGAACCACAACCCGAGGCCACCGGGACAACAGCCGCGCCCACGCCTATAGACCATAGCACAGCGTACCCCGGCGGTGGCGCCTCAAAACCAATCATGGCGGTCGCAATCCCAACTTTTCAACCAGCTCGATGCTCCAACCCGATCAAAAACCGAGCGATCGACCCAAAAACAGCATGATACGCTCAAGACTTCGATAACACCATCGCCGCCCCTGTCTCGCCCGTGGCGTTCCGGGGATCCCTACGCCCACCCAGGAGACCCTGAGAGCGATAGCTTCCTAGCCTGGGCGGTCAAAAGCAAAAGTATGCTGGCGGCGGCGCGCACGCGTCGACGCATGCTTTCCCTCTCGTCTCCTCTCGTCGATTTTTTTCACCTGGGCGCTGTGACGCATGCTGCGTTTTTTCGATTTCATAAATATTTGAACGAGCAATTCACTATTCCCCATAGGACGCAAACCAGTTTTTTTTTGCGAAATCACATTCAAATAGGATTTTATTTTCCAAATTGAATTTTTGCTGTCTTCGTTAAGATGGGCCTTAACCCAAACTCGTCGGATGTTTCACTCTTGTGTTGTACTATTTTTCATTTTTTTTTCTTGCTGTAGGTCATGGGACTGCCTGTCCATCTGATATTAACAGCATTTCTATTGTAGTTTCTTTCCTCCGGAAAAAAATATTTGACTTACTATTAGTGTAGAGCTGCCCATGCGAGGAAGCCTCAGACAAAACAAGGTGCGCGTCTGCCGTAGCATGGGGGCGACTGGTGCTACGGTGGGAGGGTGTACCCACATTTTCACTATTAATACCGGGTTTTGGTCACTCGGACGAGTGGCTCCGAAGCTATAACTGAAAATTGGACCTAAACATAGTTTGTTCGCGTTACGTAACAAAAACCTCCCATGGCGGTGCAAATAGAACAACAACAAAAACAAAAAAAAGGTTACGAGCACAACGCAGCAAAGCAGTCACACGCCCGAGGGCTCTGTGCAGGTGAAAAACAAGCACCTATAAATGACCCCCCCTACACCGCAGCGTCGGTAGTAGTGCTCCTGCGCGATGGTGAGATGGCCATCCGCCTCTAAGTTATACACCAGACAGCCACTACTACTGCTGCTGTAGGTCGGGCATATTCCGCGCACCCCACCCACGGTAGTGATCCTACGCCCAATACGTAGTACTACAAGTCACGTGGCTGCCGTATTGCGCTATAAACTCCGCCCCCAGTGATGCATTATACTAGGCGATGGTGAGATCGTCGTTGTAGTATATGTGCAGCACAGGCATGTACCCTTCGTCATCGATGCCGAGCTTCTCGAAGGCCAGATCGTCGTCCACGATTCCGTTCAGCTCCAGGGTCTTGTCCATGGCGGCCGGTACGAATACCTGCAGAGACATGCCATGCCGCCTGGGGTGTGAGCTAACTGGCAAATGAGTGGCCGACTATTTAAAGCTTGGCGGCGAGTCAGCATTGTACTACTCGTACAATGTTGATGTCGTATAGGCATTGCAGTTCATGATTGGCAAATCGGAAATTTGCGGAGTCCTGCGTATTTTGGCTGTCTGGCTGGCTGCTGCGTTTGTTGTGACTGGGATTGTGTAACTTAGTACAAAAAAACACCCTGGCCGGAAACGTATTCACCGTTTTTTGCTGTTCATACCATCGCACCACACCCGGCCCCCGTTTACACATTCACCAAAGCCTACGATACAACGCCATTTTTTAAGTATTTCACATTATCACTGTAATTCAATACAGTAATTAGTTTTCACCTTCGAAGGACACCATATATAATGAATGGGATGGAAAAAAAAAGAAGAAAAATAGCGATTGTATAACCGGTCAGAGTGGTGCTGAACAGCCAGTTGCATTTTGGCTTACGGACGCGTGCCTTTCCCCACAGGGGTACGTTGAGGTTATCCTTGCCATCCTTAACAATGTGCAGAATCTGATCTTATTTCAATCATACCATTCACATATATCTATCAATCATTCCTGAATACTTGACAAACTCATACCAGGTACCAATAATGCAGTCCCCCTTACGAATGAATGGCTTTACCGACTCCTCGCCGACATTTCACCAATCAACATATATATGAAAGAGTGACATGTGCTTACTTGTGCATTTCAATCAAATAGTATGTTCCCCTGTTATTCTTGCCTTCCGACAACGTGTGCGTAGTAGCATGATGAGCTTCAACGCTGACCACTCACAAACATGAGCATTCCGAAAGAAGAACACACATACAAAAAAGGAAGCAATAGGAGCCCTGCTGTACGTATGCCACAACGTCGAAACTCCCTTCTCTACCTACTTTCGCCTTGAGCCCTATCTACTCCCACCACGCGTGCTACGGTAGAGGTAGCACTTTTTGGCTGAATCGTTTTCTGAACGATCGGGCTCCTTAACCCAAATTCGTTGGACTTTCATTTTTGTGACGAATAACGTTTCAGAGTATACTTCGGTCATGAGATTTCGCATCCGGCAGCACTTTTTTTCCCCTCCGAAATCATTTTTTTTCGGTGAGGTACGTATGACGCTCCTTAAGTGAGGAGCTCAGAAAAAAAAAAACATGGCGGTGCACCTCTATCGTAGCATGCGTCCCTCGGTATTTTGCTGCTCTTGCTCCTTCTCTCTCATTACGCCGTCTATATCGACGCATGCTACGGTAGAGGTGCACCACCATGTTTTTGCCTCATAAGGGTGGTCACTTGAGGAGCTCTGTGCCTCACGCATATACGCCTTTTTTTGGAAGAAAATGGAAGTGCTACTACCCGATTAACAATCCCATGGCCTGACTGCACAAGGAAACGTACTTGCAACACGGAAATCAAATTCCGACGCCTTACGGCTACGGTTATGCACGACATCAGTACCCCCCCCCCCCCCCCCCCTCCCCCGGGTCTTGATGTGCACGGTGGTGGCCTTGTGGTGTTCCTGGATACAATGGGAAACGTGCCCGTGTCGTCTTCCTCAATCGAATGGGAAGATACTCACCGTTCCAGAAAACTGCATCACAGCCCGATGAGCGAACTCCATTTAGCCGTGGCATAGGCATGTAAACAAGCGATAGACGCGTTCTACGATAGAGGGGTAGCAGCACTTTTTGGCTGATTTTTTTTTTTTTTTTCTGGATGGTGGAGTTCCTTAGGGCCCGAATTAACGAGTATAAAATAAATTCAATTTGTAAAAAAAACAAAATTCAAATTCGCTCTTCATTGGTCAACACACGCACCAGCACCAAACATTATACCCCAAGATCCTAATCTTTGGTGCTGGTGCGTGTGTTGACCAATGAAAAGAGGATTATTATTATTATTGTTATTTTTTTTCCGAATTGATTTTTTTTTTCTTCGTTAGAACGGGCCCTTTAACCCAAAATCCTCGGAATTTGATTTCCGTGTTGCAAGTACGTTTCCTTGTGCAGTCAGGCCATGGGATTGTTAATCGGGTAGTAGCACTTCCATTTTCTTCCAAACAAAGGCGTATATGCGTCAGGCACAGAGCTCCTCAAGTGACCACCCTTATGAGGCAAAAACATGGTGGTGCACCTCTACCGTAGCATGCGTCGATATAGACGGCGTAATGAGAGAGAAGGAGCAAGGGCAGCAAAATACCGAGGGACGCATGCTACGATAGAGGTGCACCGCCATGTTTTTTTTTTTCTGAGCTCCTCACTTAAGGAGCGTCATACGTACCTCACCGAAAAAAAATGATTTCGGAGGGGAAAAAAAGTGCTGCCGGATGCGAAATCTCATGACCGAAGTATACTCTGAAACGTTATTCGTCACAAAKATGAAAGTCCAACGAATTTGGGTTAAGGAGCCCGATCGTTCAGAAAACGATTCAGCCAAAAAGTGCTACCTCTACCGTAGCACGCGTGGTGGGAGTAGATAGGGCTCAAGGCGAAAGTAGGTAGAGAAGGGAGTTTCGACGTGGTGGCATACGTACGGTAGGGCTCCTATTGCTTCCTTTTTTGTATGTGTGTTCTTCTTTCGGAATGCTCATGTTTGTGAGTGGTCAGCGTTGAAGCTCATCATGCTACTACGCACACGTTGTCGGAAGGCAAGAATAACAGGGGAACATACTATTTGATTGAAATGCACAAGTAAGCACATGTCACTCTTTCATATGTTGATTGGTGAAATGTCGGCGAGGAGTCGGTAAAGCCATTCATTCGTAAGGGGGACTGCATTATTGGTACCTGGTATGAGTTTGTCAAGTATTCAGGAATGATTGATAGATATATGTGAATGGTATGATTGAAATAAGATCAGATTCTGTATATTGTGAAGGATGGCAAGGATAACCTCAACGTACCCCTGTGGGGAAAGGCACGCGTCAGTAAGCCAATATGTAACTGGCTGTTCAGCACCACTCTAACCGGTTATACAATCGCTATTTTTTTTCTTTTTTTTTCCATCCCATTTATTATATATGGTGTCCTTCGAAGGTGAAAACTAATTACTGTATTGAATTACAGTGATAATATGAAATAATTAAAAAATGGCGTTGTATCGTAGGCTTCGGTGAATGTGCTAAACGGGGGCCGGGTGTGGTGCGATGGTATGAACAGCAAAAAACGGTGAATACGTTTCCGGCCAGGGTGTTTTTTTGTACAAGTTACACAATCCCAGTCACANAAATACACGTCGAGCGACGCGTGTATCTGGATAGAGATCTCCACAGGAAATTTCCAAAGCCACCACTTTCGTTGTCTGTGTGTCCCCCTAAGGCATGCTTTGGATAAAACAGGCCCCGAACTTCGTCCCGAGATGTGTATGCTCTCTTACCCCACGTGTTATAGGGTACACGCTCCGGATATGAATATCCAAATATTGCAAACTAGCTAACGGCCATCAGCCATTGCTTGCTTTTGCGTTGACAGGAGCGCTATCTGGAGTACAACGCCCACGCCGCAAGCTACACGTGGAAAGTTCTTCAGAACGAGGCAAGCGTCAAACTGGTCCACGCAATTTGTGCCCGTAATTGTTTTTTGTTGTCGAACGTGATGATAGGGGCACCAATATATACATAAATATCGATATTACACTCAAAATGGTTGTATTGCGGTCCCTACGTACGTACAGTAATTTGTCGGGGTTTTTTTTTAGTTCCTATTTGATGTGGCCACTTTTTATATTGTCCTCCCAACTGCATCTACTTATTTTGATTTGGTGTATATCAAATGACGTAGAAGTCCACCCCCCTCTCCCCCCGGTTTCACCCTTCATGCGACTCGCCGAGCACCAGACGGCGCTTCGCGCTGGGTGCAAGCAACGTCTGCCTGGTTGGTGAAAACCCAACGTGCTCTGTCCCGGCATTGTAGGGATGTGAGGATATATCGCCTTACGGCTACGGTTATGCACGACATCAGTACCCCCCCCCCCCCCCCCCCTCCCCCGGGTCTTGATGTGCACGGTGGTGGCCTTGTGGTGTTCCTGGATACAATGGGAAACGTGCCCGTGTCGTCTTCCTCAATCGAATGGGAAGATACTCACCGTTCCAGAAAACTGCATCACAGCCCGATGAGCGAACTCCATTTAGCCGTGGCATAGGCATGTAAACAAGCGATAGACGCGTTCTACGATAGAGGGGGAGCAGCACTTTTTGGCTGATTTTTTTTTTTTTTTTCTGGATGGTGGAGTTCCTTAGGGCCCGAATTAACGAGTATAAAATAAATTCAATTTGTAAAAAAAACAAAATTCAAATTCGCTCTTCATTGGTCAACACACGCACCAGCACCAAACATTATACCCCAAGATCCTAATCTTTGGTGCTGGTGCGTGTGTTGACCAATGAAAAGAGGATTATTATTATTATTGTTATTTTTTTTCCGAATTGATTTTTTTTTTCTTCGTTAGAACGGGCCCTTTAACCCAAAATCCATATATCCTCACATCCCTACAATGCCGGGACAGAGCACGTTGGGTTTTCACCAACCAGGCAGACGTTGCTTGCACCCAGCGCGAAGCGCCGTCTGGTGCTCGGCGAGTCGCATGAAGGGTGAGACCGGGAGGGGGAGGGGGATGGACTTCTACGTCATTTGATATACACCAAATCAAAATAAGTAGATGCAGTTGGGAGGACAATATAAAAAGTGGCCACATCAAATAGGAACTAAAAGAAAACCCCGACAAATTACTGTACGTACGTAGGGACCGCAATACAACCATTTTGAGTGTAATATCGATATTTATGTATATATTGGTGCCCCTATCAAAACTGCCTGGTACTACAGTAGATATGTCCGGAGGAGGGAACCCGGGAACGTTCGACAACAAAAAAAAAATACGGGCACAAATTGCGTGGACCAGTTTGACGCTTGCCTCGTTCTGAAGAACTTTCCACGTGTAGCTTGCGGCGTGGGCGTTGTACTCCAGATAGCGCTCCTGTCAACGCAAAAGCAAGCAATGGCTGATGGCCGTTAGCTAGTTTGCAATATTTGGATATTCATATCCGGAGCGTGTACCCTATAACACGTGGGGTAAGAGAGCATACACATCTCGGGACGAAGTTCGGGGCCTGTTTTATCCAAAGCATGCCTTAGGGGGACACATAGACAACGAAAGTGGTGGCTTTGGAAATTTCCTGTGGAGATCTCTATCCAGATACACGCGTCGCTCGACGTGTATTTACACTCTCCCCCGTTGTCCCAGGGCGGGGGGGGGAGTTATCTTATCACCGGGGTGTGATATACGGTACACAACTCTTATCACCGGGGTGTATTATACGGTACACAACTCTTATCACCGGGGTGTGTTATACGGTACACAACACCCGTGCTATACGGTACGCAACTCTATCACCGGGGTGTGTTATACGGTCCACAACTCTTATCACCCCGTGTGATACGGTAAAGGGTTTCGTATGTGTATGGCGTGCGGGCCGACGGAGAGGCGGGAAGCAGAGAGAGAGAAAGAGAGAGAAAACAAACGACAGGGGGAAGGCTGCTCGTACCAAAAACAAAATATAATTGTTACATGCTCTATATTTATGGTCGACTCCGATCCCCCAATTGTGAGCTATATACGAGTAGGCCTTTCAAGGGTGGTGGCTTACTTTCTGAACTCCCCTCGCACTAGGAGCCCTATATCTCTCACCCCGAAAACATTACTTTTTGAGCAACTTTTGTTCGAGCAACCCACCCGACCAACCAACGTTTCTATGCTCTATGACGGGAGGGCATGGCAAACAGGACCAAATATTGTTAGTAAAAATAGGTAAGTATATACCAGGTAGATTTTTTGTCTGTACCATAAGTCCTATTCACTACGTACGGTCCTCCGTAACAGTCCTTAACACAAAATACACTATATTGCAAGCGGTGAAGGTATCCTCCTAACCGGAGGCTGCTCACTTGGTGAAGCATCAACCGGTCACAGCCTCTGAAGCCTTTGACCAGTGGTACCCCTATCCCGCGTCGCTGCTCCGAAATCGACTCGTAACTTCCCGTCGTGTACGGACACGGGCTACGATAGAGGGTAGCACTTTTTTGGCTGAAGAAAAATCGGAATGGCCCAGTAAAGGCTCCTTAACCCAAATTCGNTGTGACTGGGATTGTGTAACTTRGTACAAAAAAACACCCTGGCCGGAAACGTATTCACCGTTTTTTGCTGTTCATACCATCGCACCACACCCGGCCCCCGTTTAGCACATTCACCGAAGCCTACGATACAACGCCATTTTTTAATTATTTCATATTATCACTGTAATTCAATACAGTAATTAGTTTTCACCTTCGAAGGACACCATATATAATAAATGGGATGGAAAAAAAAAGAAAAAAAATAGCGATTGTATAACCGGTTAGAGTGGTGCTGAACAGCCAGTTGCATATTGGCTTACTGACGCGTGCCTTTCCCCACAGGGGTACGTTGAGGTTATCCTTGCCATCCTTAACAATGTGCAGAATCTGATCTTATTTCAATCATACCATTCACATATATCTATCAATCATTCCTGAATACTTGACAAACTCATACCAGGTACCAATAATGCAGTCCCCCTTACGAATGAATGGCTTTACCGACTCCTCGCCGACATTTCACCAATCAACATATGAAAGAGTGACATGTGCTTACTTGTGCATTTCAATCAAATAGTATGTTCCCCTGTTATTCTTGCCTTCCGACAACGTGTGCGTAGTAGCATGATGAGCTTCAACGCTGACCACTCACAAACATGAGCATTCCGAAAGAAGAACACACATACAAAAAAGGAAGCAATAGGAGCCCTACCGTACGTATGCCACCACGTCGAAACTCCCTTCTCTACCTACTTTCGCCTTGAGCCCTATCTACTCCCACCACGCGTGCTACGGTAGAGGTAGCACTTTTTGGCTGAATCGTTTTCTGAACGATCGGGCTCCTTAACCCAAATTCGTTGGACTTTCATGTTTGTGACGAATAACGTTTCAGAGTATACTTCGGTCATGAGATTTCGCATCCGGCAGCACTTTTTTTCCCCTCCGAAATCATTTTTTTTCGGTGAGGTACGTATGACGCTCCTTAAGTGAGGAGCTCAGAAAAAAAAAAACATGGCGGTGCACCTCTATCGTAGCATGCGTCCCTCGGTATTTTGCTGCCCTTGCTCCTTCTCTCTCATTACGCCGTCTATATCGACGCATGCTACGGTAGAGGTGCACCACCATGTTTTTGCCTCATAAGGGTGGTCACTTGAGGAGCTCTGTGCCTGACGCATATACGCCTTTGTTTGGAAGAAAATGGAAGTGCTACTACCCGATTAACAATCCCATGGCCTGACTGCACAAGGAAACGTACTTGCAACACGGAAATCAAATTCCGAGGATTTTGGGTTAAAGGGCCCGTTCTAACGAAGAAAAAAAAAATCAATTCGGAAAAAAAATAACAATAATAATAATAATCCTCTTTTCATTGGTCAACACACGCACCAGCACCAAAGATTAGGATCTTGGGGTATAATGTTTGGTGCTGGTGCGTGTGTTGACCAATGAAGAGCGAATTTGAATTTTGTTTTTTTTACAAATTGAATTTATTTTATACTCGTTAATTCGGGCCCTAAGGAACTCCACCATCCAGAAAAAAAAAAAAAAAATCAGCCAAAAAGTGCTGCTACCCCTCTATCGTATCACGCGTCTATCGCTTGTTTACATGCCTATGCCACGGCTAAATGGAGTTCGCTCATCGGGCTGTGATGCAGTTTTCTGGAACGGTGAGTATCTTCCCATTCGATTGAGGAAGACGACACGGGCACGTTTCCCATTGTATCCAGGAACACCACAAGGCCACCACCGTGCACATCAAGACCCGGGGGAGGGGGGGGGGGGGGGGGGGTACTGATGTCGTGCATAACCGTAGCCGTAAGGCGATATATCCTCACATCCCTACAATGCCGGGACAGAGCACGTTGGGTTTTCACCAACCAGGCAGACGTTGCTTGCACCCAGCGCGAAGCGCCGTCTGGTGCTCGGCGAGTCGCATGAAGGGTGAAACCGGGGGGAGAGGGGGGTGGACTTCTACGTCATTTGATATACACCAAATCAAAATAAGTAGATGCAGTTGGGAGGACAATATAAAAAGTGGCCACATCAAATAGGAACTAAAAGAAAACCCCGACAAATTACTGTACGTACGTAGGGACCGCAATACAACCATTTTGAGTGTAATATCGATATTTATGTATATATTGGTGCCCCTATCATCACGTTCGACAACAAAAAACAATTACGGGCACAAATTGCGTGGACCAGTTTGACGCTTGCCTCGTTCTGAAGAACTTTCCACGTGTAGCTTGCGGCGTGGGCGTTGTACTCCAGATAGCGCTCCTGTCAACGCAAAAGCAAGCAATGGCTGATGGCCGTTAGCTAGTTTGCAATATTTGGATATTCATATCCGGAGCGTGTACCCTATAACACGTGGGATAAGAGAGCATACACATCTCGGGACGAAGTTCGGGGCCTGTTTTATCCAAAGCATGCCTTAGGGGGACACAGAGACAACGAAAGTGGTGGCTTTGGAAATTTCCTGTGGAGATCTCTATCCAGATACACGCGTCGCTCGACGTGTATTTACACTCTCCCCCGTTGTCCCAGGGCGGGGGGGGGAGTTATCGGGGGTTATTTTATCACCGGGGTGTGATATACGGTACACAACTCTTATCACCGGGGTGTATTATACGGTACACAACTCTTATCACCCCGTGTGATACGGTAAAGGGTTTCGTATGTGTATGGCGTGCGAGCCGACGAAGAGGCGGGAAGCAGAGAGAGAGAAAGAGAGAGAAAACAAACGACAGGGGGAAGGTTGCTCGTACCAAAAACAAAATATAATTGTTACATGCTCTGTATTTATGGTCGACTCCGATCCCCGTATTATGAGCTACGAGTATGCCTGTCAAGGGTGTTGGCTTATTTTATGAGCTCGTCTCGCACTAGGAGCTCCATATCTCACACCTCGAAACATTACTTTTTGAGTAACTTTTGTTTGAGCAACCCACCCGACCAACCGACGTTTCTATGCTCTATTACGGGAGTGCATGGTAAATAGGACCAAATATTGTTAGTAAAAATAGGTAAATATATAGATGTTTGTCTGTACCATAAGTCCTATTCACCACGTACGGTCCCCCGCAAAATAGTCCTGAACACAAAATACACTATAGTGCAAGCGGTAAAGGTATCCTCCTAACCGGAGGCTGCTCACTTGGTGAAGCATCAACCGGTCACAGCATCTGAAGCCTTTGACCAGTGGTACCCCTATCCCGCGTCGCTACTCCGAAATCGACTCGTAACTTTCCGTGGTGTACGGACACGGGCTACGATAGAGGGTAGCACTTTTTTGGCTGAAGAAAAATCGGAATGGCCCAGTAAAGGCTCCTTAACCCAAATTCGTCGGAATTTCGTTATTGGGATGGAAATATTCTTCGTTATGTACTTTTAAGAACATGGGATTGATCATCGGTTAGGGCCCGTTTTAACGAAGAAAAAACAAAATCAATATTTGAAAGAAAAAAAAATCAAATCCGCTTTTCATTGGTCAACACGCGCACCAGCAGCAAATATTAGTATCTTGGGGGGGGTGCTGGTGCGTGCGTTGACCGATGAAGAGCGAATTTTTGTTTATTTTTTTTCCAAATTGAATTTATTTTATACTCGTTAATATGGGCCCTTACGAGCACTTTTGATTTCCTCCAAAATCAGTTTTTTTTTAGTTAGGTAGGTATATAGATAAGGCTCCATAAAGGGGGAAAATGCAGAAACAAACACGGTGCACCTTTACCGGAACACACACATCTACGTTGTGTGCTCACTTGGATATCCGCGATGGTTTCCTCGCACGCCACCAAGAGCTGGTCTTCTTGCTGCGACAGGATGTTCACCACCCTCAAGGGCCGAGCTTTCCGCGTGAGCTATCAACAGGCGGTATATACGTAGAGGAGTTCGTGGCAGGAGAAGTGGGATGTTTATATAACAGCAGTTTCTTAAAACATAATGTACGCCGCGGGGGGGGGAGGGGCGTACTCACTCATTTAGTCCTGCTTGCCCTTAAGTCATTTGACCATTGATGCACATCCCTCGGAGGGCGGGGGGGGAGGGATGACTCGTTTCATGCATGGCCGTAGTCGTATGACCATAGACCCTCGCATCCCTACAATGCCGGGATGGAGCATGTCGGGTTTTCCACCGACCAGGCAGGACATTAGGGGGGGGCTAACAACTTATGTCATGCATGGCCGTAGTCGTATGGCCATAGACCCTCGCACCCCTACAATGCCGGGACGGAGCACGTCGGGTTTTCACCGACCAGGCAGACATGGGGTGTAAGTGTACTTCATTCCAACTCATGCCAGTGCTGTGTGTGGGGGTGTACTCATAGTCGTGCACGGCCGTAGTCGTATGACTCTAGACCCTCGCATCCTACAATGCCGGGACGGAGCACGTTGGGTTTTCACCAACCAGGCAGACATTGCTTGCACCAAGCAGCGCACCAAGCGCGAAGCCCGTGGGGTATTGGGCGAGTCGATGGAGGGTGAGCTGCATCCTGCTGAAGAACCGCTGTGAGGCGGACTTGCATATGGATGGCAGCCTCCAAAGAGAGGGGGGGCAGGGGGGAGGAGGGAGGGGGGGAGGGGGGTACTCATTTGCTGCTTGCCTTAGTCATTTGACCATTGACCACGCATCCCTTTCGAGAACGGAGCACCGTTCTCTAATCTGAATAGAGTTGTTGCACCTTTAATCCAATCGATAATCTGGAGAGAGAAACTGGCAGCACCCTTATTATTTGTGGGCGTCTCGAAGGTGCGCCTTGAAATTGCATTTCTTGGGCGGTTCACCCCAGGAGAAGAGGGTGCTCACCACTCTATATATCGGTGACTGAGCTTCCCGCATTTTCAGCTATCAGGAATAGGCGATGGAGGAGTTTGTTGCAGGAAAAGCGGGATGTTTACATAGCGCACTTTAAGGAAACTTGGACGGGGGGGGGGGGGGTTGTGGCATACTGGCATAATCCAATCGAGGCTAGTGATGAACGCGAAACGGGTACCACTATAAAATGTCATTTTATGTTTTGCTATCTGACAATTTCCAGCATATGACCTTCAACGTTTATCACTCGTAAAACATTTCCCACAATTTTGTGATTTGTAAAATGTAAAATAGACATCGGATCGAAAGATGTCGGGTACTTTGAGAGGTGAGGAGCTCCGTCAGTATGGAGGCATGTTTAGGCTCAAACGTGTAACACGGGTTAAACTTTGTGTTAAAAAAACCCGTCTAAGCATGCAGTCACCTTGCCGACGACGCGGGTCTGATCCCGCCACCACGGCAAGCCGAAGCTAGTGCTCCACTTGGTCGTGGGGAAATTTGGCGGCACATGCAAGAATCTAGATCGAGGGCAAACACACGGGGGGGGGGGGGGGGGGGGGGGGGGGGGCGGAACTTTGAGCCGGAAAGCCGGGGCGGTCGAGGAATCTACATGCGGCAACGCACCCTGAACATTATGCAGGAGAGGAGAGGAGAGGAGAGGCTATTTGGCCGGAGAAAAACTCACGCTGCGGCAGGGGAGAGAGAGGGAGAGAGAGAGAAAAAGAGAGGGAGAGAGAGAGAGGGAGAGAGAGAGAGGGAGAGAGAGAGAGAAAGGTATAGAGGTCCGCCCGCACATCGGACAGATAGATCACCGACCCCCACTTCATTTTTTTTCCTTGAGTGAGGTATTCTTCCATTTTAGAGTTAATGGAACCTGTCCTGTGGCCACGGACTACAAAAACAGTAGATCTTTTTTGGCGATGGATTCATGTGAGAACAACAATAACTCAGCCAATTAAATACCAGCTATTTCAGAGCAGAGGTATTCCTGATCTCTATGTGACCTTCGCACGTAAGGCATCTTGCCGAGCGAGAGCCTTACCAGTATACCTTACCGTACACGATCTGGCACGTGTTCGTGGGTGTAGATACGCACTACATCAGTACATAGATCCGGCACAAGATATCAAATAGTGGCAGGTTAGGATATACGGCTGTGTATGGTCAACAGTACAACAGCCAATAGATCCAGACGATCCGACAGTAGTAGTAGTAGTAGTACTACGGGGGTCCATAGTGAATAGGACCTACGGTATACACAAAAACCTATATATTTCCCTATTTTCACAAACAATATTTGGTCCTGTTTACTATGGTCCCCTATAATAGTAGACCGTGACATGTCCAAGGTGTGAAACGCTTCTGTAAAATATATCACTGCTGTACGAGTAGTCGTACCTTCCCATCGGGAGATAAGGCACCGTCAGTCCGGTCTTAGGGTCGACGCATGTGCGCGGGTCCCCTGTGAGCAAGTCGCTGCTATTCTCCGTTCGACCGCTCCTGCCCCGGCCTTTGGGTGCGCCCCCCCCGTCACTGCCAGCCTGGCGCGACTTCGACTTCGAGTTCCCGTCCGCGACCGAGGCGATCGGTGCGGGAGAGAACCAGTGGGTTACGTCCGTCCCCGCCGCCGCGATCAGCGGGTCTGCCAACGGCCCTCTGTTCGCGAGTATTAGCTCGGTAAGGTCCACTACCTGGGGTCGGCGTTGTTGTGAGGGGTGGGTGTAAACGCGACCTTTTCTAATTGACATATATATACCAGGCATCATACGGTGTAGGCCCAAGGATAAGAAATAGCCTACGAGTACTTCGTAAGAACATACGGTAATCAGGATCACTTTTTGGAGGAGGACGCTGAGAAAATTGGGTTGAAAAAATCGTGCTCAGCGGCGAGCGCTAGACTAAATCCTACCTATATCATAACCTTTGCTCAAGGTTGCCAAGGTTGCTCAAGGATGGCGTGACAACACGGTTCTAAGGCTTGTTGCTCATACTACAGTACGTCCGAGTTTCTTCCTGGCGGGCCGGGCCCATACTGCTGTACGTCCGAGTAGCCAAGCAATACGTACTGCCACAATCGCCAGGCAAACGAAAATATAAAAAGGCGCCAACGGCCAACATCACCTCTGCAGCGGAAACTAAAAACAGCGAGGAAAAGCTTGCTGGTCATCACGAGATTCTACAACAACAGCAGTATCTCGATATGAACGTACTGCACCTGCCCGAACAACGACAGCCAGCAGTCCTCCGCACAGTTATGCAGAGCCACGTCGTCTGGAGTGTAGTACCGCATCTTCACGGTGCCGTGCCCTCCGTCGGCCGATTGCTCCGTCATGTGGATGCCCCCACTTACAACTACAAATAATCACGAGAATTTTCCAGCGAACTGCTGTCCTGCGATGCGATATAAGCTTGAGCCTGTTAGGTTCGGGCCCCTTTTCAAATACGTCGTCGGGCGCTCAAAGCTGCGGAATGTACCGTATCACGAGCTGTATTGCTCACGAGCTATACTGCTCGCGGGTGCGGGCTGTGCACAGAGTGGGCAGCAACAACGTGTGCAATGTGCAGTCATTGACATCGAAATCTCAAACACTGCTATGTACGTATGTACGTACGTCGTAGCACGAGCACCAGGTACCTAAAAACAAGTATTAAAAATGGCAGTTTCAAATGTGCGGCGTAATTACCGGCCAATTGTGCCGCATTTCTGGTGTGATGGGGCGGAGCGGCGTGTGTACAGCAGTCGGCGTCGGTACTCGTACGTATAGCCGGACGCCGCTACGTACTGCTACTGCTGTGTCTTGCTAATTCCCAGCGACAGCCGAGGCTTGTCCTCCTACCGTCGAGCTATGGCGCTCACACAGTCTGCATCGCTGATGACGTTGGGCCTGAAGGGCGAAAGGAGCATGGCCCGTAACATTTCCGTTCCTTCGTTGGGGTCGACAGGCGACGACTTCAACTACGGAAGACCGAATCATGCGGTAAGCGGTACAAGGGAAGGGGTGCATGCATGCCCAACAGCTACTGCAATTTGCTTCTTTGTGTCGAGCACCACCACTCGTATATACTAGTACCTCAGGAAGGATAGTTGGTTCCTTCATATGACCAGTGCTCTACAGGGCTGGCGTACCCGCCGCTATGCTCGATTCGACGGCTATCTTTATCTCCAAGCATGTTTTTGACGGAGAAAGGCGGCGAGATCTCACACATTGCATGTGTACGAGTATGACCCACGGCCGTACATACAATACGCAGCTTGCCGCTCCCTCGTACGTGCGTAGTAAAAAACAACGCTGATCGTACAGCGGTACGAGTATGATCGAAGTCGTCGCAAAGTATCAAACCAAGCCTCGAGAGTTACGAGCACAGGATGCAAACATTTGGGGAACATCTGGACCACCTTTGCCTCTTAATAGAAAATAGCCTGGTTTTCGCTGGGTGAAATGCTATGTAATGTTTGAGGAATTGAAGCCCACCGTTGACGGCACGTTCATACAACAGCAGTGGCCGGGAATACAGTCCCCCAAGTATTTTCAACATATGCCGGCCACAGCAGTGATACCATTTGTATACGTCCGGTACGTATACAACAGCAATACTACAGTAGTATAAGATGTCTGCGCTGACGCGTATCGCTTAACTAAAGCAACCCCAGGACTTGTTGAACACTGCTTGCGCCGGCTTGAAAAATGACGGCAGTTTTAAGTTAAAATCGAAAACTGCTCCCAGAACCTGAGTACGAGCCCCTGGAAATATACCAAACGCCGTTAGGTCCGCCGGCGGCCAACCTCGCACTTTTAATGAATTACAGTTACTCGTACTATTTACATGTGTAATGCTTTTTGAAGTGTTATGCTCTTATTCAGGGTCTGGGTGTCAAACGGGAAGGGTCGACTGCGGGGTGAAAGCACCAAATGGAAACAGGGTGCCAGGTGCATAGTGATGGAAACGTTCGTACACAATCGGGGGTGCCTGGCTTATACACCCAGGCAGGTAACCGCCCCCCCCCCCCCTTGCACAATGCAGGTATGCAAATATCCTTTGTGGGGCCATTGAGCAACGTAGCGCACACCATGACGCTGACCGAAATGAGAGGTTGTTGACACCTTGTTTGTGTGGGACGTGTTGTTTGGGGACGCACGCGCAAGCGTTTCTGAAAAAAGAAACGTTCGAAGTGAGATTCGAACCCGTGTCCTCGACGACGTCAAATGTGAGGGTATTACCTGCTGAGCTATATGGGTAAAAGATCGATCAATTACCCAGCCCAGGGTAATCCTTATAACACGACGTGTTGTTTGGGGACGCACGCGCAAGCGTTTCTGAAAAAAGAAACGTTCGAAGTGAGATTCGAACCCGTGTCCTCGACGACGTCAAATGTGAGGGTATTACCTGCTGAGCTATATGGGTAAAAGATCGATCAATTACCCAGCCCAGGGTAATCCTTATAACACTCTCCCCCCCTCTGAACGGCGGGATATTTGGGACGTCGGTACCGTATACGGCCGTACGTTGACCTACCCGCTTCGTTTCAATACCTGGGGAACCAGGGAGACGTGTTATTTGGGGACGCACGCGCAAGCGTTTCTGAAAAAAGAAACGTTCGAAGTGAGATTCGAACCCGTGTCCTCGACGACGTCAAATGTGAGGGTATTACCGCTGAGCTATAGGGGTAAAAGATCGATCGATTACCCTGCCCAGGGTAATCCTTATAACACCATGGGAAGAATTGTTCATCGGGTAGAAACATTTAGTTTCCTCCAAACTATGCGTTTTTGACTTACTATTAGTATATATATTATATATATGTATATATATTACTTACTGTTAGTTTAAAGCTCTATGAGTGAGGAGCCTACGACACTATAAATAAAACATACTGCGCCTCTACCGTTGCGTTTGTCTCCTTTTCATTTTAGTTTTAGTACAGCAGCAGTGTCTTTCTCAACAAATACTTCGAAATTCTCTTTTGTGTTATAAGGATTACCCTGGGCTGGGTAATCGATCGATCTTTTACCCGTATAGCTCAGCAGGTAATACCCTCACATTTGGCGTCGTCGGCAGGACACCGGTTCGAATCTCACTTCGAACGTTTCGTTTTTCAGAAACGCTTGCGCGTGCGTCCCTAAAAAAAACACGTTCCCTGGTTCCCCAGGTATTGAAACGAAGCGGGTAGGTCAACGTACGGCCGTATACGGTACCGACGTCCCAAATATCCCGCCGTTCAGAGGGGGGGAGAGTGTTATAAGGATTACCCTGGGCTGGGTAATTGATCGATCTTTTACCCATATAGCTCAGCAGGTAATACCCTCACACTCGGCCGTCATTCCTCCCAGGTTCTGGGAGCATGTGACTGGCGTTTATAGCATTTCAAAATTCACAGATACTCCCATTACCTGCGAGTATAATTAGAGTATTTTAGAGAAAAAATTCTCCAGGTACTTTGTGTACTCGCAGTATTTTGGCGTTCAATACTCTCGATACTCGGAGTACTCCGAGTAATTTAGATGTTTGTACTCCGAGTACTGCTTGTACTCGAGTATAAGTACTGCTCATACTCCCAGTACTCCGAGTATTTGGGCCGTCAGTACTGCTCATACTCCAAGTACTCCGAGTATTAAGGCCACCAGTACTCTAATACTCTCAGTAATCGGAGTACGAAAAATACTCGATACTCCGAGTATGCTTGGAGTATCGAGTATACTCGGAGCATCTGTGCAATACTACTATTAATATAACGAAGAGAGGCATTGAAGCCCGCCGTTGACGGCACGTTCACACAACAGCAGTGGCCGGGAATATAGTCCCCCCAAGTATCTTCAGATTCGTATGCCGGCCACAGAAGTGATACCATTTGTAGCTACGACGTACCTGGTCCGGTACGTATAAAACAGCAATAATAGTATAAGATGTCTGCGCTGACGCGCATCGCTTAACTAAAGCAATCCCAGGACTTGTTGAACATTGATTGCGTCGGCTTGAAAAATGACGGCAGTTTTAAGTTAAAATCGAAAACTGCTCCCAGAACCTGACTACGAGCCCCTAGAAATATACCAAACCCCGTCGTAAGGTCCGCCGGCGGCCCATCTCGCACTTTTAATGAATTACAGTTACTCGTACAATTTACATGTTTAATGTATTTTTAAGTGTTATGCTCTTATTCAGGGTCTGGTTGTCAAACGGGAAGGGTCGACTGCGGGGTGAAAGCACCGAATGGAAACAGGGTGCCAGGTGCATAGTGATGGAAACATACGTACACAATCGGGGGTGCCTGGCTTATACATCCAGGCAGGTAACCGCCCCCCCCCCCCCTGCACAATGTAGGTATGCAAATATCCTTTGTGGGGCCATTGAGCAACGTAGCGCACACCATGACGCTGACCGAAATGAGAGGTTGTTGACACCTTGTTTGTGTGGGTTGCTATGATATGTGCCTGGTATGTATACGTTGTTCAGATGCAGGCTACGGTAGAAGTGCACCGTGTTTTTTTTCCGGCGCTCCTCCATTGATGAGCTCCACTTCTCACCCCAAAAAACTGATTTTGGAGAAAAGTGGAATTGCTCGTACCCGATGGAGAATCCCATGGCCTTAGACTGACTGTACAATGAAAAAAATATTGCTAAGCAAAACTGAAATACGGACGATTTTGGGTCAAGGAGCCCCGCCATTCAGAAACGAATTCAGCCAAAATAAGGTATACCTCTATCGTGCCATTCGTCTTTCAGTGCCTCCATAACAGCGTAGCATACCCCACAGGGTGTCGATATGATAACCTCTCAATTCGATGCACGTAATGGCAGGTAGATATGGTGTACCCTGTGGAGAAATGGGCAGAGCGCGAAGGTCCATGCGTACGTATCAATATGTTGTTTTCTCTCTCTATCAATGTATCTGGATTGCTGGCGTGTGTATGTCGTGCCTTCCGTATCCAGTTCGATGCCATGGCATTGCGTTTTTCTATCCTCCTTGCTGCATTACAATGTAGTATACCTGTGTCGTGGTTTCATGACCACATAACTTATACCATGTAGTATGTATCTCACTAGGATGGAGAATCGGCACGGACACTGGGTGTGCTGGATGTCGACAGGCACAAATAAAGGTTTCATGTCGTACCGGTCGTCCCGGTGGGCTAGCAGGTAACCACGAAGCCTGTCAGCGTCAAGAAAGCGAGTTCGAGCCCCGCCGAGTGCATGCTCTTACGTCGTAGGCACTTTTTCTCGCAAACAAAATATCTTGACTAGCAGAAAGCGCGAGAGCGTGAGTTGGCAAAATTCGATGAAAATCGACAAGCGTTGGGAAGGCTGAACCCTCTGCGCGATAAAAATAAAGGCAAGAACCGTAGTTGAGGAGGAGGGAGAGGAGCCTACTTTGTGANTCTGAAAAAAGAAACGTTCGAAGTGAGATTCGAACCCGTGTCCTCGACGACGTCAAATGTGAGGGTATTACCGCTGAGCTATAGGGGTAAAAGATCGATCGATTACCCAGCCCAGGGTAATCCTTATAACAATATGGTGTACCCTGTGGAGAAATGGGCAGAGCGCGAAGGTCCATGCGTACGTATCAATATGTTGTTTTCTCTCTATCAATGTATCTGGATTGCTGGCGTGTGTATGTCGTGCCTTCCGTATCCAGTTCGATGCCCATGGCATTGTGTTTTTCTATCCTCCTTGCTGCATTACAATGTAGTATATCTGTGTCGTGGTTTCATGACCAAATAACTTATACCAGGATGGAGAATCGGCACGGACACTGGATGTGCTGGATGTCGACAGGCACAAATAAAGGTTTCATGTCGTACCGGTCGCCCCGGTGGGCCAGCAGGTAGCCACGAAGCCTGTCAGCGTCAAGAAAGCGAGTTCGAGCCCCGCCGAGTGCATGCTCTTAGGCACTTTTTCTCGCAAAAATAATATCTTGACTAGCAGAAAGCGCGAGAGCGTGAGTTGGCAAAATTCGATGAAAATCGACGAGCGTTGGGAAGGCTGAACCCTCTGCGCGATAAAAATCAAGGCAAGAACCGTAGTGGGGGAGGAGGGAGAGGAGCCTACTTTGTGAGCCCGGATCTGAGTTACGACTAGGGAGGGAGAGACGGAAGTGCGAAGATAATAAATGGGATGGAAAAAAAAAATGTCAAGAACGACACACACACATATTAGCGTAATGGGCAAACGGAGCGGCTTCGAGATAGCCTCTACGTACTCGAATACTGCAGGAAAGTTGCTGTACAATTATCAAAAGTAAATGCCGCTGACAACCCTCTTCTCTGTGAGAGTAGTCATGAATGAACCTGGCATTGTAGTAGCCATGAACGAATCTGGTTTCACGGCCGGGCGGGTCAAGAACGCTCCACACTGTAGCCAAGTTGTTCAAAAGCTCTATGAACCGAAAACAGTTCCGCTGAGCAGTGAGGTGGCTCAAACGGCGCCCTGGGTTCAAACGTGTATAGGTCGTATAAGAGTTATATGCTTCCCCTGCATCGCGCTGATGCCGCAGATTAAAGGTTCTGGGAGCCACCTGAGGCCCGTCAAGGACAAAGTGCGAGCGGCCGTCAAGAAACGCAGGCTCCGGCTGGAGGAGTTCTTCGAGCCGTTCGACGCCATGCACACTAAGAAGGTAGGTGTTCGATGCGGACAGACCAGATCAGATCAGATCAGATCAGATCAGATCAGATAATATCATATACTGTCAAATCGGGTCAGATAAGACGAAATCACTCTTTCATGCTCTATGTTTTTTGGGGCAGACAGCTCCTGATTTATGCGATCTGCACACTACGGATAGTTCGATGTGAACAGATCAGATCAGATTAGATTATATCAGATCCCCATTTCATGCTCTATATATATTTCGGGGCAGACAGTCCCTGATTTAAGTTATCGGCACAGTATAAATAGTTCGATGCGAACAGATCATATGATATGATATGATATGATATGATATGATATGATATCATATCATATCATATCAGACCAGATCAAACCAGATCAGACCAGATCCCCATTTCATGCTCTATACATTTCGGGGCAGAGAGTTCCTAAACTATGAGATCTGCACAATATTGGTAATGTTTTGCTGGGTGCGATTCTCGATCTGTACGGCACGCGTGATAAAGGGCCCACATAGGGGACACAGCAGTGGATGTCGGTGCTGGATGGGGGCACGCTTTGTTCTTCGTAAAGCTGTTTTTCTTTCATCGGGGACGGCTTTCACACCGGCACGTACTTCACCACTTTGTTTAGCTACGTGATGCCACCACACACTCACTGCTCTTGTGCACAAGTTCGCCGAGTGGAATCTGTATGATTAATTACGGCGTTTGACGCCACATCACACCATGGCAATGCTTCTATAGTAGAGGATCTATAATATCTATATCGTGATATGTCACATGTGTGAAAGCTTTCATATCTCTATATATATATGTGTGTGTTCGAAACGTTGATAACATACTAAGGGCCGGTGATATCTCAGATTTTGTTTCAAATGTTTGTCCTAAGGGCCCATATTAACGAATATAAAATAAATTCAATACGGGAAAAATAAAATCCAAATTCGCTTTTCATAGGTCAACACACACCAGCACCCCCCCCAAGATCCCAATCTTTGGTGCTGGTGCGCGTGTTGACCAATGAAAAGCGGATTTGTTTTTTTTCCAAGTTGTTTTTTTTTTTTTCTTCGTTAAAACGGGCCCTAAATGTCCTGTTTTTTTCTGTTTTTTTTCTTCTTATTATTTCGTGTAAGTATCACACACAGCTCGCAAAATAAGAGTTTCAGCGGAATCCTCGATCTCGCAGCTTCTATTTGAAAATTTGTCTCCTTATCTATGTCTATATACCAGGTACATGGTTTACTCAAGAGCGTTGCCTTCTTACGCTTGTGCCGGCTGCCCATAAGTCGACGACTAAGTTGTTACAGCTACCTGGTTTATAGGGTCAAACATTTTTGCCGTGTGCGGTACGTTTTGCGGCGGTCTGAGTTTTTTTTTTTTTTGTATCTGCCTGCCGGTTCTTATGGCCCGATTTTGTGTTTCGCATTAGTATAGACTAAGCTAGCTACAGGACGCGACAAGCTGTTCGTAATTTGGGGGTTAGGAATTTCAGGTTGAGTTTTTTGTTCTCGTTAAGAATGAATGTGCACAGCTACGTCAGCACTGTGGTCAGCGAGGAACGCCGGTCAAAATCATACCACTCTGTCTCTAAATATAATAATCGTTTGTATATTAATATTAAATCTAAACGATCTTCACATTTGGGAATGGAGTGGTATATCATTACCTTTAACGGCATATCTATGCCCAACGTTGACGCCACAATAAGCCACGAGCCTTAGCCTACACTGAAGATTCTTATTGGCTGCCGCGTGATGTAGTTTGGCTTATTTCACCACCCAATTGATAAGCCGACGTCAAATCCAGCCAAGGCATGCCTTATTCACAGCCCTTAGCATTTTTTTCAGGTGTCCGAGGGGTCTTTCGTTAGGGCGATGGATGTCAGCGGAATCGGCCTCACCAAGGAGGAACTGAGACTCTTGATCAACCGATACAGGATGCCCGGGGGCGGTGGCTTGATCGACTACCAAAAGTTCTGCGACCAGAGTAACAAGGTGCGCAATACCACAACGAAGCGCCTGCCGTCCCGTGTCTACATATGTACTGTGTGTACGGTCGAGAAGGACGAACACTAATGCTTGTTTTTTTTTTTTGGCAAAAAATGACAAAACACGCCAACGCGTGGCTGAGGCAATGACGGCATTTTTCTTTTTCCGCCGGTGGTTTGGTGGTGCACTACGTACCTTCTTCCGTAACCTACCCAAGTGGGGCTGGCAGTCAGTCCCCTCTTTTACCTGGCGGGCTCGCTGCCCAAACACCACGCCCTGTCGGCCACTTATCCCGGCGCATCCCTAACGCGTTTCACCACCTACAGCGATGGTGTATTATGTTTGGGCTTGCGGTTCACGCTCTCGCGGGCGATACTGCTATCTATGAATCGAACGAACTCAGTCAAATGCGCTATATTTTAATTAATGTTCCTCTCCGCCAATGTATCGTATATACATGTTCCAATCCGACATAAAATCGAGTATCCTCTAATACGTCGGGTAGCCGGTTTCCTGTGCGTTTTGTTTTTTCGGTTCGATTTCGGCTTTTCTGTCATACGTATTCATACGTAGACATGTTACGCCCGCAAAGCCACGGAGTCGGACATGCGCTTCTCGAAATGAGTCCACGTGCTCTTCGAGAAGTACGCAGCTCAAAGATACGCATAACTAGGTACGTAGCCAAAATCTGTCTAGAAAAAACTAAAGTAGCTCCAAATCCAAAAATAATTGTTTTCAAACGACGGACAGCCTCAGATCATTTTTTCGGCGGGTTATGCACTGTGGGCAAAACCTCGAACTACGCCTCTGAAGAAGCGGATTTTTCTAGCTGGGTACCCCTCGGAGAGTCTCTGGAATCATTACGAGAAGCGAATGGCTGATTCTCTCGGTTTGTCGGCCAAAAACGAAGCATAAACGTCAGAAAAGTCAAAATCGAGCCGAAAAACACAGAAACGCATAGGAAACGACCTTCGTCTCTCTTCTATCACTCTGAACGAACAAATATCCCATGGTTCCCTTCTTCAAGATTCGTCCTTTTCACCCCCCTCCCTTTATCGTATTAAAAATGGATGCCGCCCTGAATCGATCAAACTAGTAATAGCATGTTTCATTTTGTTTTTGGTTTCTCGATTTGAACCGGTCCAGAATCGATCGATCGCATTCGCCGGTTTCAAGGCATATAGGTTTCGCGGTTTGAGTTGGCGCTTTGATCCTACTAATACTATCCACCATAAAAGCACACCTACCTTTGCTTTTTCGGTTCAAAACGCATCGGAAGTTGTGAAATATACGATAAAACACAATGGCCAGTCGACTACGTACAGTACTAGCTGTACGTATACGCGAAGTATTATGTTATTTTGAAGAAATAAATACAAAAATCACCCGTGAGAGATCGAACACTTCCTCGAAGCTCTTGTATTTGCAAGGTTGGTGTGATACTTCGATCACCCGTGCTACGGGTCGTGTAGGTTTTAGAGTTGTTAACGTACGGCGTTCGCCAAAATAAAGGTCGAAGCAAAAGGGTTTCACGTATGTACGGCGTTCGCCACTATGTATTATTAATAACATCTTGCAGGTTTTCACCGTCAAGGGTCTTGAGCGCACGCCTGGAAAGGCGCTCGTGCGCAGCCTCGAAGACGTCTCTCCGGCCATCCTTGGGACCGGCAACCCGACGCTCACTCCGATGGAAAAGGCTCGCACGGTGAGAAGAGACGATAACGCTTGAAACATCATCTGCATACCTAGGCACGTACGTCTAGTGGCCGCAGGCCCTCTTCAAACGGAAACTTTCACGGAACCACGGGACTTCGTATATACCTGGTAGTCGCCAGAGAAAGTTTCCTGTATTCCTGATTTGTGTGTTTCGTGTATTTTCTGTTTCTGATTCCTCCGGTAACATTCTGTCGTCGCATTAATTCGTATATAGTTGGGAATCAATGAGGCCTCTCTGCTGCGATCAGCCGGAGACTCTCACCCAGGGTTAATACTACCCCCGCGTTGATTCGCCGGTAATCAACGAGGCACCTCGTCGCAGAGGGTAGTCACCGTGGTAAAATAAGCACGTCGTGCGTCCCCGATTTTAGGTTCTATTATTACTGGTGGAGTCTTGCCATCTGTCTGTCTTGCCTGCCTGCCTGTACTAAAGTATGATATTGTCAGCACCACTCTGGACGGCAATATAGTACCCGTTTGATGTTCCTATCGACGCGTGCTATTATACGATATAGAGGTATAAGGTATACCTTTTTTTGGCTGAAACGTTTTCTGAATTACCTAGTAAAGGCTCCTTAACCCAAAATTGTCGGAATTTCATTCTTGTTTTGCAATATTTTTCACGGTATACTTATTAGGCCATGGGATGGTTTATTGGGTAGCACTTTTTCGCCCGCCCTCCAAAATCATTTTTTGACTTGCTATTAGTATAGAGCGCCTCAAGTGAGGAGCCTCAGAAAAATCTGTAACATGGTGCCCATCTACCTATTCATGCTCATATCAGGGTCTGAACGGGGACTACATTACCGGTCAGATTCGTATATCGGAGACCGGTCTTTTGGGATGTCGTCAAGGCCTAACTCGGCCTTAATATTATAATTTTGGTGTAGGGGGCGATCAGCCAAGGGCGGTCAGTCAAAGGGGTCAAAGTGCGGTTCTCTCTGCCCGGGAATATAATTTCCCCATGTTATACCCATACAGGAGTCCAAATGGTCAGAGCGGAATATATATGAGACCTGTCTCTTGTGACTCGTTAAGGGCTAATCTGGCCTTCATATACTAGTTATACTGTAGGGGTGGTCAGTCAGGGGCAGTCAGTCAAGGGATCAAAGTGCGGCGTAATCTCTGCCCGGCAATATAACACCCGTTTTATATCCATACAAGAGTCCAAACGGGGACTGTTTTACCGGCCAGAGTAGTATATACGAAAGGAGACTGGAGTTTTTGGGAAGCGTCAAGGTCCAACTTGGCCTTCATATACTAGTTTTAGAGGAGGGGGCGGTCAGTCACGGGGCTGGCTGTCAGTCAAGGGGTTAAACTGTGATCTCCTCCTCTCAGCAGTTTTTTTTTGTCTTTCCGTTTTTGACGATATGATAGAGCTTCCCGCTTTTTCGAGAAAAATGGTTGTCACACCCACCCTAGGCACGAGACCAGCGGGACGAACGCCACAACCATTGTTTGATCTCGTTTTTTTATTGGCTTAGGGTTAAGCTCAGGGTTCTGGGTTGGTCTTATTCGTTTCACACACATGCTGTGACAACACTACCTATTTTTCCGCGTTTGGTTGGCTTAAGGTTACTAGAGTTAGGGTTTCGGGCTAGGGCTAGGGTTAAGTTTTACTCGTCTCGTACACAGGATGTGACAACTATTTTCTTTGGTCGCGTTTGATTGGCGCAAGGTTGGGGTTATAGTTAGGGTTGCTCTTACTCGTATCGTTCCCAGGGCGTGCCAACCGTTCCCTCGAACAGGTGGTGAGCTACCCTCAATATTGGTGGCATCTGGACAGAGTGCGATTCGACGTCCCCTGGCGGCATATGCCATTTTAACGACCTTGTTGTGCTATGTACGAGTGGAGCCTTGCGGATGCAATGCGTACATTTCAAGCTGGCGGGTTTCGACATGTGTCTGCATTCATTTGCGATGCAGTAATGCCTCTGTTTCGTACTTTGTGAGCACGGAGCTTGTACGCATCTCTCTATGGGGAGAATAATCGCCGCGGACACTGGATGTTGCTGGATGTCGACGATGTAGTTGTGTGTGAATAAACAACTGTTAAACGCGATGAACGCACACCCAACCCACGAGATTTTCACGCAACATTTTTCATTAGCCCCAACCCTATACGAAGTATCATTCCACACTATTAATATTTGGTTCTAACTACTTTTCCCCCAAAACATGGATGCAGTTGCAAAAGGGCTAACACCAACTTAAACAAAACTCCAATTTTCCTTTGGTCTGCAGGAGGACATGATGCAAGAAATGCGGCGCATCGTTCGCGACACCAGCCTGATCGTCAAGAATCTGTTTAGTCAGTTCGACCTGCACGCCAGGGGGTGTGTGAGCGGGGAGCAGTTCCTCCGCGTTGTCAGCTGCCACGCCCTCCTCTCCGCGGACAAGGTATGAGCGCTGTGTGAGTACGTTGGCTGACTATGAACGGTGCCGACTACTGTCTTTAGTTGGCTACTTTTAGGTACTGCGACAGTCAATAATAGTTGCGTGCGGTGGTATTTAATAGTACTTTGCGGAGTTGTGCGTCTTTGTATCTGATTGTCAGCCTGCCACGCCCTCTCTCTTCTGCCCTGACCGCGTACACCGTATGCTTCGACCGTCAGGGCTGTGCGTGGCTGGCTAAACGTTGCCGACTACAGTATGTATTACTTAGAACGCACATTTGCCTCATTCTTTCGCAGGTTTCCTGTATAAACAAACAGGTCGTTTACACTTCAGAGCGCACATTTGTCTCGTTCTTCCCCAGGTTTCTTGCATAAAAAACAGGTCGTTTACTGTGGTTTGTGGTCGCTTGAGTCAGGTCTTGAACATGGAGCAGTACGGTTACAGCCAGTTTGCATTTGTTTTTAGTAGCTTGAGCCCGGCCTTGAAAACTGATCGGGGGAGGTTACAGCCAGTTCTTACTTAGTTTTCGATCGCTTAAATAAGGTCTTGAGCATGGATCAGTACGTTCCGGTACCTGGTTACACTTAACTTTTGATCGCTAAAATCAGGTCTTGGAACATGGACCAGCATGGTTACAGCCAGTTTTCACTTAGCTTTTGATCGCTTTAACCAGGTCTTGAAAATGGAAAAATACGGCCACGTGCGCCAAAACGCGTTGAACACTACTGTTAACTACATACAGCCAACCTATACTTAGCTATTTATCGCTTAAATCAGGTGTTGAACGTGGAGCAGTGGCGGGCACATGCTCGTGAAGGCGTTAAACACTACTGTAAATTAAAGGGATACCGCCTATTTAAGCATATTGTTTTTTCACTTAAATCAGGTCTTGAACATGGAGAAGTACGGCCACGTGCTCGTGAAGGCTTTCACCGAGCGGGTGGACGGGCCAGGCCTAGAGGCCGTGATGGTCAACTACAAGGCACTCCACAATCAGGTGATTTTTCTCGTGACTATAGCTAGCTGTGAGTTGTCTGAATGAAAGTCGGCAGCTAGTTTTTTTTAAGTTGACTAGATTGCTACAGTAAGTAGTTGCCTGACTAATAATGGAGGTCGCAATGATTGCATCAAGCGTGAAGGAGCGCCGTGAGGTGTTTGGGCGAGTCGCACGAATGGTGAATGTTTAGGGCATCCTACTTCAGTGGCTCATGGCCGCTCGCGCTATTAATAGTGGCCTAACACCGGTAGTGAAAATTGGGACACTTTCACTACCGTGGCTTGAGTCTAACTCATTTTCTTGTTTGTTGTTGTTCTCTTCTTGTTTTTTCGGGTGTACGCGCGATGGATGGATATGTGCCTGCAGTTAGTCGGTTGCAAGTGATACGGGTGCCGGTATACTCGTAGCATATATTGGCAGCTCGTAAAACTACCGTTCGTTCGACAATGCGGTGTGTGCATTATGTTTTTGTGTGTGTTTTTTTCCAATCGAGGCTCTTTTTTTTTATTGCCTGTTTTTGTGACTACTGGCTAAATTTCAGGGAAGCATTCACAACAGAGTTGAGTCGACACACGACACAAAGTGGGGTGGGCTTACGTAAGGTTTCACGGTTTCTCGTGCACCATACGTAGGCAGGATAAACAAAAACGACAATTAAACGTAAAATATAAACCCCTCGAAGCACTGCCGTCGGTCAGCGGGTTTTTCTTCCATATGTGTTGCCTTTTTTTTACTGCGGTACGGTAGCTCCTCCAACGAACGTGGTTTTACGCCACATGAGCGGCGCGATCGAGGGTCTTTCGTACGAGGAAACGCGCGGTGTCTGTAGAATAAATGCGCGCTCTCGGCGTGCTACCCAGGGTACTTCGTTGGGAACACGCTACGTAGGTACGTACAGTGGCACTAGAACACATGCGCACTCTGAGCGTACAATCGGGGGCCTTTCATCGGGAGCACACGATGTACGTACAGTAGCTGCAGAAACAGAGCGTCCCCGCTGTTTGTTTAAAACACAAATTGGATTACCATTACATGCGCCAGCAACTTAAAACCATGGTAAAATGTTTTGGCTTGGTTGGCCCCGACAGAGTTTAATGGTGAACTCCATGCTGTGTGTGATGCCACAACGAGCGCCCTCCCCCGCCCCCCCCTCGGCCTCCTTTTCGACCTCATTCGAATGTGTCCAATCAACAGTTGACGATTGAAGATTGCTGGGAGAATCGAGTGGTTGAGCCGAAACTCGCGCTGCTTCTCGACAGCCACCCAGAGGTAACATCTTGTTTTTTTTCTAATTTCGCCAGGTACCGTTGGGGACAGTTCACTGGTGGTGTTTTGCCAAACTGTTTATGGTATCGTTGGCTGTCTATCTGTGTTGTGCCGAACAAGTACCGTTGACAGTTCACTGGTGTTGTGTCGAACGAGTACCGTTGACAGCCTGCTGGTGTTGTGCCGAACGAACACAGTGGACAGTCTACTGGTGGTGTTGAGCCGAACGAGGGCCTGTCTTCTTGTGGCGCAGTCGGCCGGTCGGTTTAGTGAGTGATTTAGGTGATTACTTCCCACGACAAGTGGGGGCAGAACTACTGCAGCAGTGCAATGAAATTTCTTGCAAAAGTAATTGCCCTTTCCCTGTCTTGGGGCAGAAGAAAGTACGATCGGGCGAGGCCGGCCGAAACTTCCAGGGTACGTAGTAATTCGCCCAAGAAGAGGGTTAGCTCATGTGCTTGCTTCTTAGCGCAAAGGGGGGGGTGCGGCATGAAGCAACCGCTCTATCACTAAGCCTAGCAGCCGTGTTTACGACTTGACCAGCTTCGACAAAATAGTTGATAGCCCACGAAAAATTGTCATTGCAGTAACGACCGCTCTATAGAGTCGGTATGCGCCAGCTAACAATACCGGCACTACATATAGCGGCAACCGGCACTTCTCCGCACACTACCACATCCCGGTGAATCCCATAAGTGGGTCCTTGCACCACATCGTGGACCTCTCAGCCCCTTTCCTTGCATGAGCGTAGCGGACGGCGTCAGCCGCCCTCGGAGTGGAGCTTTGCTTTCTTCGCGACCTTTCGTCGTGTTGGAAGATATATATATTCACTTTCTGTCCTGTATTTTCCGACATACATATGGAGCTCTTGCCATTATCAAGTCGCCAGTTTCAGCTAGTTTATGCTCCACTTTTTCCCCCTTTCTATGTGCCAAGCGATTTTACAGGCACCATAGCGGGCAGCCGCGCACTATCCACCCGACACTCGTAGAGAGGGGAAATTCCCGCGCGGCCGGGGATAAGGCCCGAAGCGCTGCTGCTGCTGCTGCACCCAGACTCGAAGGAGGCATATATCGCATTTACCCCGATATTCGCCATGTTTTTTGTTTTGTTAGTCTCACATGAAATTGTTGCCAAACTCTCCTTCAGCCCGTGGTCACGCGACAATATTACTTGGGGTTAATGTGGGGCATAAACAGCACACGTATACGTACAGGCTCCAATAACTGGAAAGGCGGAAGAGTACCTCGGAGGAGGGAAAAAAAACGTGAGGGTGCCTGATGTTGTTCCCGTTATCCGTCTGCCCAGGAATACAACACAGCAAACGGGGACGAAAGCGAAGGCGAACGGCTCGAAAGGCTGCTTGTAGAAGAATCCGTCGCGCGTCGTGTCGAGGTAAGCACCCCCTCCCCCCTCCCTGGTGCAGGCAATGCCTACCTGGTCGGTTAAAACCCGACGTGCTCCGTCCCGGCGCTGTAGCGATGTGAGGGTCTATGGTCATACGGCTACGGGCATGCATGACATGAGCACCCCCCACCCCCCTACCGCACTGTAAAGGCATGAATAATGTCCCTACCGTGTCATTGCTCTCTCCCCTACCGCACTGTTGTGGTATGCCATGAGCACCCCCCCCCTCCGCCCGCCGGCAGGTACCGCTCGTTTATGGAGAAAATCGGCTCGGAAGCATTATGCCAGCAACGGGTGTTATCTTGGGTGATATATTCTACGGTAGATATTTTCTATTATTATTATTGTCCTTGCCATCTGACCATGTGTACGTAGCATGATTTTCAACGTTGATCACTCAGAAACATTCCACCCCAAAAGAAGGAAAACACTTTTGTGTTCATTTTTGTGGAATGCACGAGTATCTCAGCATTCACGGCTCGATTGGATTGGATTGTTGTTGTTGTTGTTGTCTTCACATTAAAAGCCGTGCCGGTCTCTCTATCCAGTACATCCATCTGTCCGTACTAATCCAACACTTGACGCGGTCGATTCCCGTGGCCACAGGCTAACTTACCCCAAAAAGGTATACTGAAATAAAAGTGGAACCCGAAGGGTCCGCAAAGCGACCAAAGTCAGTCAAAAACCGATAGTCTGGAGCCCTCCGCTCCCCTCTACACGCTATTGGATAGGGCAACCGAATCGAATGTTGTCACAACTCGGCCAGATAGATATAACGGTGTCACATCTAAGACAGGCATACGCCATGAGGTGTTGTGCGGGATCTGCGTAGAGGACAGACCCAACACAGTAAATGTGTACCAGTATGTACCAGATCATGCAGATTATACGTACGGCTCCCACCCGTCAACACGAGCTATTACGGAGGACCATAGTAAATAGGACCAAATGTTGGTGGCAAAAATAAGGACATATATAGGTGTTTGTGTGTACCGTAGGTCCTATTTACTATGGTCCACCGCAATATTGCACACATTAGGCTGCTGTGTGTGCTGGATTTCGACGGGTAGAGTCACCGATGTTAAGGTACAAACACACACGCACGACAGACGCGACACACACACACACGTGCCCCAGGAAAGGCAAGGGACGCAGGAATATTCGTTCGATACTGCTATTACCGAGGACCATCCGTAAATAAGACCAAATATTGTTATTAATAGTATAGATAGGTATTTATGTAGGTCTTTGTGTGTACCGTAGGTCCTATTTACTACATTAGCCCACCCTGTAATGGGTCACACCTATCAGGAATATTGGATCTGCCTTGAAAACCGTATATCATGAAATGGGAATCGATTACCTGTCCGAGATATAGAATGCTCTAGTGCGGTAAAAGAGTCAGGGGGGGGGTTGTTTTGTTTTGGTTTTTTGTTTTTTGTTGTTTTCCTTTTTTTTTTTTTCATCAAGCAGTAGTTGTTGGTTGTCGCTGTTTTACTATGACGGAGGGGGCATACATAACATGCAGTAATCAGAACCCGCGAAGAACCACCAAAACCTAGCTATCCCGCACCATATTGGTTCTGATTGCTATCGTCCCCCCCCGGAATATTATTACCAGGCATTAAGTAGCTTTTCAGTTCGGTTCGTCTTCCTTCCCCCCCTCCTGTTTTCTTTGAGTCGTCGTCGTCGTCTTCTTCATTTTTTTGTGATTGCACTCACACACTCACCCTGTGCTCATTGTCAGATGGCAAACATCTAAAGATTTAACAAAGCAAAACAAATGCGATAATCGTTTTTTTCCCCCCCGGCACTGAATATAAAAGGTGATGGATTATTTCAGCGCCGCCGCGGGAGGGAACGCTGCGGGCGGCAAGCACCCGGGGTCGGGTGGGGTGGGCCTTTGCTCGCGCGAGCGGTTCAAGCAGCTCTTGAGGGGCCTGTGGCGAACGCACTTCACCGAAGGACAGGCCGAATCCTTGGCCGATCGATACTTGGTGTCTGCCGGTCATTATTCGGGGAAGGTGAGACAGACAATATATTTTCGTTTTTGTTTTCAAGTGTTACCTTGTTTTTAGCAGCTATCGGTCAGTATTCAGAGAGGGGTCCGCGTCTATCGTTTCACTTTCAGGCAGCACTTGACGGCTTAAACAATACACCGGCACCAGTCTGCCCCAAAACGTATGGTAGTTTTCGGGCACTCTGTGGCATAGATACTCGAGGTGGCAAAGACGAACTTAGGTTGTAGGACAGACTGGTGTATACCTCGCAGTCAGTATGCCTTCCCCATCGTCAATCGGATCGATTTTGCAGTTTTTTGTGCTCTTCCTGGGGTCGGTTGATACGATAGTTGAAAACTACTCCCTCCGTGTCCCCTGCTCGCGGGTTCTAGGAGGTGCTGCGCTGCGAGCAGCAGCAGCAGCAGCAGCAGCAGCAGAGAGCAGAAGCAGCAGTAGAGCAGTCAACCAGCATCGGAGAGGTGTTTATGTTGCCGCTGGGTGGTGTGACCGTGTGTTTGGAGGGGTGGAGAGAAATGCGGCAAGCTTAAAAAAAACAGTTTTTCGGCGGGACTCGTGGATTGGATTTCTCAATCGAAAAACTCGTTGGGGTCGAAAAAGCCATTTTTCAACAGTATAAGGAAAAGCCCGCTTGTGTCTCCAATCGGAAACCGGCCTTTTCGAACCACGTAGCCGACTACAAAAAGTTAACCATACACGGTACCTGGCTTCACTTCTATTTATATTTTTGTTTTTTGTGCGCTCCTTCCTCTACTCGGCAGGGAAGTGTCCAAGTGAATATAGCACTGTTCGCGAGGCAGATCTGCCGGCGGGTCGTTGCGGTCCGGAAACGAGCCTCCGCTTCGGACGCGGCCGGAACAAGGCCAGGAGGTGGCGGGGTCATGGCTTGCGCCAGGTAAAATATAGTTTCGCGTTCGTATAATAGCTCGGCACGAACCATCCAAACGATTTCACGGCTGTCCCACGGGTCGGGTAGAGCTTCGTGGGTCAGGTCGGGTCGGGTCGGGGAAGGGTGAGCCGACCCAACCCACGAGAGCTTGAAAACCCCCTATAACCCGATCGGACCCGACCCGACCCGACCCCGTGATATTTTGAAAAGTTATTGACCCGACCCGCGAGTCAAAAATCATGACCCGATCAGAAGAGTTTTCAAAAAGTAATGAATAAGGTGAACAAGGGAGAGAGACGAGCCCAGAGAGTTGTGGACCAAACGTATATACGCACGCCAAAAACAGTAAACCTCCCGCATGGTTTTTTAAACACAATTAAAATCAAGGGCAAACAACGTTAGCAGCTGAGAGTGCTGGAAGAAACCACCTCGAGACGAAACAAAACAACCATTATGTTTGTGTTTTCCTATATTGTTTCTGGGCATGTTTGTCAGTTATCAATGTTGACGCCCGCATTCTGCACATTGTGGGATGCCAAACACAATAATACTATAAATAACAATAGTTAAAGGTAGTACCCGTATATATCCTTATTATACTATGCAAAACGCGCAAGACAACCCACTCCCCTCTGGCGTAGATTTTTTGTTTTTTGTTTTTCCAGCGAGCTGTTTTTTTTCCGGGAACCGAGCGAGTGCCAACGCCAAGAGACGCGTCTACACAAAGCGCTCGACGAGATGCTTCTAGAAGCCGCCATACTCCTTATGATACAGTACAGGACACCTACGTAATGACAATAAGAAATTGGAAGGCTGGTCCAGGCTGGATTCATCATTCTACAATGGGCGCTTTCTGCACTATCTTCAGTACAAAGACACTCCCATATTTCTTAGATTTCCTGGAAAATCTGAGCCTGCCTTTCTTATCGCTCGTTTTTTTTACTATGAATATTAATATGTGGTATTTATTGTGGTGTCCTTTTTGTTTCGAGAAACTTCGGCTCATAATAATTGCATCTCAGGGAGTGGGGGGGGGCGTGGTAATTCTTGCGTGTTTGACGGGTAAAATAAACAAAGACGCGACGAGCCCACGGAGCCCTAGACTTTATACATGTGCGACAGGTATGTAGCGCCTACAGCTCCTGGTACACTTTATGAGACGCGCTGCTGGTATTATTTGGTTGGTGCGAATCGACGAGGGAAGAAAGAGCTGGAGTGTTTTCGCGATAAAAATGCAAGGCATGAACCGTAGTGGGGGGGGGGGAGAAGAGTCTACTTTGTGACCCCGGATCTGAGTTACGACTAGGAAGGAGAAATAAAAGAAGGGCGAAGATAACAAATAGGATGGACAAAACAAAAACAGTTATACGGGATGGTACACCACATTAGCTCGTTCCGTATCGTTTCCTTACGTACTGGTATTGCCGTGCGCACTATTTCGTGCATGCTCGTTTGCTTTCTCCCGTCGAGATACATTTATTTGTGACAGCTTGTTTTGTGACCAACAGGCCGGATTTCAGGTAATGAGCTAATGTGAGAGCATCATCATCATCATCATCATCACCATCACCATCATCATCATAATCATCATCAATCATCATCGTCATCATCATCGCCATCATCATCATCATCATCACCATCACCATCATCATCATCATAATCATCATAATCACATCACCATCATCATCATCACGCTCGGAGATCTATAGTTCTATACTCCAACCATGGCATAGCATTCGTGTCGCGAAACTACGCCACATTCTATACGTATATCATGCAGGTCGTGTGTATATACGGCCCCCACTCGCAAAATAATGATCAAGATCAGACTTTTCAACATGCAGTGAGTAGATAATATAGATGTATCTGCCCTGAAATATCTAGATCATGAACTGAAAATAAATCTGATATATCCGATCTATCTGATCTATCTGATCCATCTGATCCATCTGATCTATCTGCTCTGTCTGATCTATCTGATCAATTTGATCTACCTGATCTATCTGATCTATCTGATCTATCTGATCTATCTGATCTATCTGATCTACCTGATCTACCTGATCTACCTGATCTACCTGGTCTACCTAGTCTATCTGATGTGTCCTACGTATGCCATGGTATGAATGCCCAGGTCTTGCGTCTCTGTCCATAAGGTTCTCGCTCTCTGCTTACCGGATCTACGTATACCTTCCGCCATCGGCGTGACACGGGCAACTAACTGTTGTCTCGTAACTTCGCGTGCACGTCCATCCATCATCCGTCCCACATCAGACTATCGGCAAAGGAATCGAGGGATGTCGACAACATCATCCTGGAAATGAGGGGCAGGATCACTCGGGAAAGCATCACCCTCAAGACGGCCTTTAAGGTACGATGCAGGAGAGGATTATTAGAGAAACGGAACCTTCCGAGAATATTCCGTGGTTTGTTTGTTTGCTCGTAAGAGAGAAATAGGCGTGTTTGGTTCTATTCTGTGTGCTTGTTTGAGAATTGGACTTTTTTATGGTTCCCATCGTTTTGGTTTATCGCGTGGGTGTAACTACCAAGTGGAATACGTACATCACCGGATGGTGCTGGTAGACTGGTAGAACACGCGAAAATACAATGCTGCCCCTGCTGGCCAGACGTTACCGGGCCAGACATATCGTGACGATGAAACGTGCAGTTTTGTTTTGTCTTCGTCTAGCACAGTAGTATATGTATACTGGATTTCGCCCACGATATCAAAGCTGCGAGTATATGAGGCAGGGAGGGGCACAACGACAAAAAGACGAAAACGACACCACATGTTTGAAAATGTCACAATAAGGAAACATAACGAGCGAGGTGGGAGTTTTAGACGAATGTACGAAAAGTGCTTGTTTTGCTTCAAAGTTTTGTTTGATTACGGGCAAGGACCATAGTAAATACTAGTAAATAGGACCTTCTTTACACACAAAACCTGTATATTTACCTTCTTTACACATATATATTCCTATTTTTACTAACAAAACTTGGTCCTATTTACTATGGCCCTCCAAAGTAGTTGGTTTTAGTATACTCCCCCCTGGCTTCCCCCCCGCTATATTATTTATAAATTGGGTTGGCGTCGGTTGGCAACGACACAGTAAAACATGCCGCTCGCTACATGAACTAGACGACCAGGGTGGCTCACAGCTGGCGGTCGAGTTAGATCATTTGTGCGGGGTGGAGAACCTTTACTCCGCCCAAGGGGAATGGTCGTATCATGTATTATTAGTGTTTATCGTAAAGCACCCACGAGGCAGTTACATAGTACTCCCATTGCTGTCTCAGGAAGTGGCCACACCGGAAATTAAATTGAGTCATTGAAGCTGTCATCCATATGCAAGTCCGCCTCATAAGCGGTTCTTCGTAGGCCAACNTACCACTCTGGGCGTGAATATAAGGACCGCTTGGTATTCATATTGATGTACAAATGATCCTTATATTCCCGCCCAGAGTGGTAAGTATGTTCGAGAACATATTTTCAACACAAGCGTAAAACCCAGACGATTTTGGGTTGGGTTAAGGAGCCCTGTTGATCAGAAACACGTTTCAGCCGGAATGTGCTATATACCTCGATCGTAGCACACGCGTCGGAGGGGTGGGGTGACAGCGACAACGTCCACGCTTCTTCGGGGGTAATTTTGACCCCCGCTCATATCACAGCATGGACGCATGCCAGGATAGGGATGCGTCATGTTTTTTTTCTGAGCTCCTCGCTTAAGGAGTGTCTTACCCCACCAAAACCAAAACAATGATACAATTGGAGCAAAATAAAAGTGCTACTACCGTACGTACCGGTTGAAAAATCTCATGACCGAAGTATATACTCTGAAAAATATTTCGTCACAAGAATGAAAGTCCGACGGATTTGGGTTAAGGGCCCGTTTTAACGAAGAAAAGAAAAATTCAATTGGAAAAAAAAAAACAAATCCGCTTTTTATTGGTCAGAACCTGCACCACCACCCACGATTATACCCCAAGATCCTAATCTTTGGTGCTGGTGCGTGTGTTGACCAATGAAAAGCGTATTTGAATTTTATTTTTTTCCAAATTTAATTCATTTTGTACTCGTGAATATGGCCCCTAAGGAGCCCGATCGTTTAGAAACCGATTCAGCCCTAAAGTGCTGCCTCCATCGTAGCACCGGCAATTTTTTCTGATGCTCTTTCCTCGCCTTAACAACCTTTCTTCTGTTACGATTTGTGTTCCTGGCCACAGCGTGGTAGGTTTAAAAACAAACTCAATTTGACCGGTGCACGCTTTTTTTTTTGTGTTTGGTGTTTGGTTCTCCCTCGACGTGATGGATGGGCATGTTTTCCTTCCTTCCTTCCTGGCATCCGTCTGCTATTTTCTCTTCAGGGGTTTGTGGCCTACCTAGAGTTTCTGAAGGACGTCGACGCGCCCATGGAAGCGGAAACCGAGGCCTACATTGACAATTTTGTCTTCGGCAGGGACCAGGCACGTGAAAAAACAAAAAAACAAACAAACAAACAAACAAACAAACAAGAATACCACTCTCACAATCCGGAAATGTAAAAAATATCGTTTTTTGAGTATTCATATTTGCGTTTGCCATCCGAAAATGTGCAGCATGAACGAGCTTCAACGCTGATCACGCATGTATCTGGTATATTTGTGACCATAGTAGCCCTTAAATTTTCTGGACAGCATGATACGAGGTGGTACAAGACTTCTCATCCAGTCGGGTGTATAGAGATACGTAGGCAGAACGTGCTTGCCTGAGTGGATTCCTATTGCGAGGGACCATAGTAAGCGGAACCCATCACATACACGAACACCTATATATTCGAGTACTTTTACGAAGAATAGTTGGTCCTGATTACCAGGTACTATTTTCCCCACGCAACAGTATGCACCGATCTTATGATGGGAGCCTCGATTCCTTCTGAATCGAATTAAACTCAGTTTCGATCATACGGGGAAAGAGTGATCGCCGGTGGATCCCGGTTTCTTCGCAATAACAACGCCCCGAGGTCAGATAATAGTTTTACCAGTTTCCGAACGGTCTTATGAGAGCATTTCGGTTCCTTGCGGTAACAATGCCAGGTGATGAAATGTTGTACCCGGTCCCTAACGGTCTTATGGGAGTCTCGGCTCCTTAAAAAAAACAACGCCTGGTCATAAAATGCTATTCCAGGTCCCTAACGATTTTATAACTATAAGAGCATTTCGGTTTCTTGCAACAACAGCGCCAACGACGGGTAATAAATATTTTGTTGAGTTCTCTGCGGTCTTACAAGAGCACCAAGGTTCCTTGCAGTAACAACGCCAGATTCCGCACGACCTTATGGGCGCACCTCGGTTCCTTGCAATAACGGCGCCAGGGGTCATAATAAATATATACGGGTACCGGTATATGTTACCCCCCCCCCCCCCCTATAAATATAGCCCCTATAAATATTGATAATATTTTTATAGGTTGGGTTGGCGTCTGTTGGCAACGACGCTGTAAAACACGCCACTCGCTGCGTGAGCTAGACAACCAGGGTGCCGTTTTTTTTTTGGCGGTCACCAAAGCTGGCGGTCGAGTAGATCATTTGTGCGGGGTGGAGAACCTTTGCTCCGCACAAGGGGAATGGTCGCATCACGTAGTGTTAATATGGTAAGGCATCCGCGAGGCAGTTACATAGTAAAACCCATTGCTGTCTCCGGAAGTGACCACACCAGAAATTAAATTAACTCATTGAAGCTGTCGTTCATATGCAAGTTAGCCTCAGAGGCGGTTCTTAGCAGGATGCAGCTCACCCTCCATGCGACTCGCCCAATACCTCACGGCGCTTCGCGCTTGGCGCAAGCAATGTCCCCCTGGTTGGTGAAAACCCAACGTGCTCCGTCCCGGCATTGTAGGGATGCGAGGGTCTACGTATGGTCATACGATTACGGCCATGCATGAAAATGAAGTACACCCCTCCCCTTTATCTATATGCGAAAACTGTGCCTTGTATCGTAACGAAAGGCGCAAGCGGGCGGGGCCGAGGCGCAGGGAAAGCCGACGGAAAAACCGACGGGCCTCAAGTCTGCTGCGTCGCTGACGTCGGACGCGCTGATGGGAAGGGGGGGTGTCGGGTGCAGCCAGGCCCGCGACTGCGACGCCGTGCTTCGCGACGTGAGGCGGAGAACCGCGCGAGAGAGGGTGCGTATCGTCGACCTTTTCAAGGACTTCGACCGCCTCCAGCATGGTGAGAGAAAGAGAGAGAGAGAGAGAGAGAGAGAGAGTTTGCGTTGATTGAACAAAACTAAAGAGAGCGTCGTATAGACTACCCGTGCCCGTAGCACATTAGTACACAACAGCACTAACTGTAGGACTTAAGAATTCCTGGCTGGAAATTGTGGACGAAGATAATAATGTGACCATTTTTCCCCTTCTAAAATTTTGAGTAAAACCCACCCTATGCTGCCTTACGAAATAATTCGAGGCTAGCCCAAAATAAGAACATGCCTTAAAGTGGTGTCGCATACTTTTAGGTCGTTGGTTGTTCTTCTTTTTTTAGTGCGGTACAGCAGTAGTACTCAACAAAAAAAAAGTGGCCTTCATAGTTCACAGAGCCCGCCAGTTGCCTTGAAGAACACGAAGCCTTACTTTCAGAGGTGAACAAGCACTGCATCTAACAAGATAAAACCTCGAGAAAACGGTATTTTGAGGGGGGTGCAACCAACGAAATGGCGGGCATAAAAAGGGAATAGGTACGGACTACTGTGGGATGGGGGGTGTACCCTTTTTTTTCCGAGGTCCCTCGCTTGGTTATAGTATCAGGCCGTGTACTACGATAGAGGTAGACGTATACCTTTTTTTGGCTGAAACGTTTTCGGAATGACCTAGTAAAGGCTCCTTAACCCCAAAATCGTCGGAATTTCATTATTTGTCGTATTGCAATATTTTTCGTTATATACTTAACTCAAGGCCGGGGGACTTTTGTTCATTCGGGTACGAAACGCTTTTGTTTTCCCTTCAAAATCACTTCTTGGGTGACGCACTATTTAATAGCATAGCGCTACGACAGAGGTAGAGGTATACCTTTTTTTGGCTGAAACGTTTTCGGAATCACCTGGTAAAGCCTCTTCAACCCCCAAAATCGTCGGAATTTCATTCTCGTGTTTTCGTTTTTTTCGTTGCCATGGGATGATTGTCCACCCGGTACGTACGACGCGTACGTAGCACTTTTTCTTTCCCTTCAAAATCAGTTCTTGACTTACTATTAGTATAGAGCTCCTCAAGTCACCACCCTCAGAAGGCAAAACACATGACGCCTCTCTACCGTACGTAGCGCGCATCAGTAGGAGCTCTACATATACACCTCACCCCAAGCCCGACCTTGAGGGAAAACGGAAAGCGCAGCCCGATCGCGCCACTCCTATGGCCTGCTGTAGGTATCATAAATAAAACACACCATACAAAAATCCTCGATCTCGACACGGCTGATGTTTGTATTTGTTTTTTTTAACTTGTATAATAAATGGTTGGGCAGTTCGTCCGCTGAGGACCCTTCGTCAATCAGTTTTGCTGTTTTTTGCCAAAAAAAAAAGTGGCTAACGTGCCCCTTATCGTTTTGTAGAGCACGCGTCGAAGACCTTCGTTAGTCAGTTTTGCTGTTTTTTTGCCAAAACCAAAAGTGGCTAACGTGCCCCTTATCGTTATGTAGAGCACGCGCGGAAGATGCACCCAACGTGCGGCGGGCAATTCCCCCTTATAGTGCCAGCCACCGCGACTCGGTTTTGGCTGACCGCGTGGGTCAGAAGCCACCTCGACTCTGTTGTGGTTGTGGCCCTTCAGGGTGATGAAGAGGTACACCTTTGTACGCGCCAAGCGCCGTCGCTACTCTCCGCGCATAAGAAGTGTCAACCGCCGCCGCGACTCATATGTGATTTGACCGCGTGGGGGTAGAATAATGCACGTGCTCGTTTTTACGCACCGAACGATGTCTTGCTACCCTCCGGCGGTTTACAGGAACTTGCACTCAGGCTCAGCTCGCGAGGGTGATGAAGACGCTCGACCATGCCCTATCTGACGCGGAGCTCACAGCGGTGTGCAAGAGGTTAGGTTCGCTGCACAATTTATTTTATTTTAGTATTTCACCATCACGAAAAAGCGGTGTGACAGAGGTTGGTTCGCTGCTCGTATTTGTTTTTTTTTGTCGCCGTCGTTACTACAAAATTGCAGCACGTTCACTTCCTAGAACTCTACGCACGAGAAAACATCCCAAAGTGTGTTTGTTTTGTTTCGTCTTAGTTGATCTGCCTGTCGTTGTCAGTACCCTCGTGCTCGCCTCTGGCGTCCTTCTAGGTTATCCTCCGCTGCTTTACAATGTATAGCCGACACGGCACCCGGGCGTAACACATGTTCCGAGGGCTGTCGCGAAGGCATCCGAGTGTACGCAGCACGGCACCGCGTCAAAAGTGTCTGCCGTCCTGGCTGGTGCCGAGAGCTGTCGCGAAGAAGGCGGTACATCTCCTGTCGTTCCTTGGCCCCCCTTTCCGTTTCGACGATGCATACTTACACAAACGAGGCTGTACGCTCGGGGTGGGGTGGGGCGGAGCGACAGCAACTACATGCCGATTACCCGGCTTACGACTTCGGAGGGGGAAAAATGGCGATAAAAAACCCGACGATTCCGACGACGGCAACTGCCTGGATGGGGGGGGGGGGGTCTACTCGATATTAATGCATGGCCGTAATCGTATGGACCATAGACCCTCGCATCCCTACAATGCGAGGCGCCTTTACCGCTCTTGGCCCACAAATCGTACCAGATAAAGTATCAAATATATGATGATTTCTTGCTGGTTTTACGTACGTGTTTTTGGGTTTAAAAACAAAAATCAAATCACGAGAAGCCGTCGACCCAACCCCAACCCTAAACCCCAACCCTAGTCCAGGCTAAGGCTTGACCCGTGCGCGACTTCACCGCGCGTTTTGGACAGTCTAAAAAAAAGTGCGGACCACCACAAAAACCGTAACATATTTGGTACTTTATCTGGTACGATTTGTGGGTCAAGAGCACTGGCAAAGGCTACTACTGTACAATGCGGGGACGGAGCAGCACGTTGGGTTTTCACCACCAACCAGGCAGGCATTGCTTGATAAAAAGTGTTGTCCGAGTTACAATGGTTGCAATGCAAGGGCTCCGTTACGGCAAGGGCACAGCACGTCGCTACCGGCACGTACTATTATTACGGGGGACCATAGTAAATAGGATCTACGGTACACACAAAACCTATATGTTTACCTATTTTTACTAACAATATTTGGTCCTATTTAATATGGACCTCCGTAATAAGCCTTCACGCTGCTGCTTGTAGACGATTGATATCACTGAAAATTATCATGGTTTTGGTATCTATCCTTTATATTCTTCATATCCCTTAAAGGGGGTCCGTCCCAAAGGGGTACATTAGCTGTGGCACGAATGACAGGCAAGCCGACCGACTCTGCTATTCGCCTTCCTCCTTCTGCCGGCGGTGATTTCCCCGAGAGCACAATCGTTTTCGGCAACTCGAGCATGGCCACTTAAGGCTCGCGTTTCTCGTTTCCGCGAGCACACTGATTTCCCGAGCACAAACCGTTTTCTGCAACCCAGCACGGTGAACACGTCACCCCTCTCCTTTCCAACATAAACCCCGTTTTAGGGGGGGAAATGCTTCGACTTAGCGTCGGATCATCATTTTTGCAGCGACAAAAGGGGTTAAGACATGGCGTTTTTTGTTTTTTCGTTTTCGTGCAAAACACGTATTCCTGCCTGCCCGCCCCACTCGGCCCACCCTACCCTGCGCCAACAGGTATCAGAGCAGCGTTCCCAGCGAGTGTTCTCTGGGAGATGGTACTCCCCTCGTGGTGTACAAGAATTTGGTGTCAGACATTGAGGCCGTCTTTACAGTGGAGGAGCTCGAGAAAAAGCCGACAATCACCAGCGTGGGACAGGTGCGCATGTATGCCGGTATGCATGCATGCATGCATACGAATGATGCATATAACCGACAAGTCAGGAGGCGTTTGCTTGGGGCATACTTGCGCGCAACAGGTAGGTCTCCCAGCTTTTTTTTATTTTGAAACGCGGTGCCTTTCTACGGACCCTCTTCCTACGTACTGAAGATTCAGATTATGTGAAAACTATGCAAATGCTGTGTGTAGTAGTAGGGGATGTACTCTTTAAGTACTCGGGTACCCAACCTAGTTATGTTCGCCATACCCGGGTAGATACCCGGGTACCCCCATATTATGCCCGGGTAGGTATCTGGGTATACCCGGGTAGGTATCCGGGTACCCTCATAATATACCCGAGTAAGTATCAAGGTTCCTCCAGAGTATTCCCGGGTAAATATCTGGGTACCCCCAGAGTATACCCGAGTAGGTTCCCGGGTACCCCCAGATTATATCGGGTAGATACCCGGATACCCCAAGAGTATAACCGGGTAGGAACCTGGGTACCCCTAGAGTATACCCGGGCAGGTATCCGGGTACCCTCAGAGTATAATCGAGTAGGTACCCGGGTATCCCCAGAGTATACCCGGGTAGGTACCCGGGTACCCCCAAAGTATAACCGGGTAGGAACCTGAATAACCCCAGAATACGCCAGGGTAGATACCCTGGCACCCCCAGAATATTTACTCTACAAAGCAAGTTGATCGTTTTTAACGTACAGGTCGAGTTTTGCAAGGCGGAGAGAGAGAGAGAGAATTGCCACAGTTGTTTTCGACACACCCCCAGCTTACTGTAGATAGAAGCGGACGACCTGTGTTAACCCGTCCTTAAATCCCATTTAGGGCCGCACTCTCGTTGTGGGTACAAAACACTTGAAATTATAGTGCAGCAAGCAGCAACAGAGTTATCCCGGTTATTATATAGAACTGCAAAAATAATCCCACGCTAACTCTTACAGTTTCCAAAATCGTGGGTGCACTTACTTCTGGAACAAAGCGATCTTCTTCAGCCAAGTAATGCGGACCAAAACAAACGCCTAATGCTCTCTACAACAACAAACAACAGGTTATTCTCAAAGCGATTCCCGATCTCTAAGAATCACCTCCTTTAGAATCCCCATTATCGTGGGTGCACTTACTTCTAGAACAAAGCGATCTTCTTCAGCCAAATAATGCGGACCAAACAAACGCCTGATGCTCTCTACAACAACAAACAACAGGTTATTCTCGAAGCGATTCCCAATCTCTAAGAATCACCTCCTTTAGAATGCCCATTATCGTGGGTGCACTTACTTCTAAATGCGGGTTTTGTAAGGCTCAACTTAATCATTTTTTTTGCAACTGACGCACCCTTTCTCAAAAACAGGCCACGCGGGAGGCAAGAGGGGTCGAGCGCCGCCTTAGGGGGGAGTCGTCGAAGGTGGAGGAGCTCACCCAAGAGGAGGAGCTTATGCTGGCCAAATTTCTTCGTGAGCTGGCCATGAAGGTTGGTGTACTGCGTCGTGCATGCCGTAGTCGTATGACCATAGACCCTCGCATCCCTACAATGCCGGGGCAAAGCACTTTGGGTTTTCACCAACCAGGCAGATATTGCTTGCACCAAGCGCGAAGCGCCGTGAGGTATTAGGCGAGTCACAATGAAGGGTGAGCTGCACCCTATTAAAACCCTGCCTGTGAGGCGGACCTGGGTTTATGGGGGTGGTCTAAAAACGATTTTCGCCGGTACCCCAGGCCGATCCTGCACCAAGAAAGTTCACGCGGTTCCCTTACTGTTCCGGGTGGGCTATTGTAGTAAGATAGTAATCATAACCCATAACAGCCGATTTTTCTAATTGAGAATTGCCTTTTGCGATGAGAATGAAAATCGAAAATATTGTTTTTTTTTTTTAATTTTAAGAGATGTACTTCCCTTACAGTCATTTTTTTCACTGTAAACTATTGTCAGTTGTGACACCCGTCGATGACAAAAAAAACGGCATCGGCAGTCTCAAGATATCGAGGATCCCAAAAAAGCTGTATTTATGGGAGAGGGACCTCGTTCATAAATGGAAATTCCCTTAAATCCTTGATTTTTCGAGCCTGTCAAGGCCGATTTCATTTTTTTTTCATGGATCGGTACCTGCCATCGAGGAACATATTTTCTAGGTCAAATTTTGAGCGTGAGCGAAATACAACTCTTAAACAATAACAAAGTACTAAAATCGATTTTCATTCTCATCGGAAAGGCAATTCTCAATTAGGAAAATCGACTGTTCCATGATGGAACCAAAAAAACATACATCCCCCCTAGTGTATACACACCATATTTGGTTCTGATTACGACGTTCCTTGGTAACATTAATAGTACGTAATATGATGGCATGGCACGCGAGGAGATTTGCGGTGGATGCTTATTATTCCCCCCGGTAGCTGCTACCGTAGGTTTTAACGCGATGTTTTTCTTTTTGACTTCCCTGTGCGCGGCAAACGCAAGGTGAACAAGGAAAGTCTGTCTCTGCCTTCTCTTTTCACGGACTACGACCGGTTCAACGTCGGGGACATCACCGAGGCGGGCATGGAGCGAGCCCTGGGAGGGGCCTGCCTCCTGCCGGCCGAGCCGGTCTTCCGCGCCATCGTGAAGAAGTTCAGGGAGCACTCCATGCGCAGCTCCGGCGGGGAGGTGAACTACAGGGCTTTCCTCGCGGCGGTGAGTCAGTGTAAGGAAAGAGGCCCTAATTTGCAATACTACCATGGGAATACGTTTGTGCAACACCACTGTTTGGTTGGTCGAGGCTTTCCTCGGGGCGGTGAGTCAATTGTAGGAATATCCTAATTGCAACACCACCTTGTAAATAAGCGTGTGCAAAACCACTGTCTGGTTGGTCGAGGTTTTCCTCGCGACGGTGAGTCAAGTGTAGGAAGGCGTTAACTGCAACACCACCTTGGAAATAGTCTTGTGCAACATCATTGTCTGATTGGTCGAGGTTTTCCTCGGGGAAGCGGATGCAGGGATGCCCGGATTTGCAACAACACCTTGCAAATACACTCGTGCAACACAGCCGTCACATTGGTCGAGGCTTTCCTCGCGGCGGTGAGTCAAGTGTAGGGAGGCTCTAATTGCAATACCACCCTGGAAATAAGCTTGTGCAACACCTCTGTCTGATTGGCCGAAGCTTTCCTCGGGGAAGCGGGTGCAGGGAGGCCCGAATCTGCAACACCACCTTGTAAATACACTCGCGCAATACTACTCCTGCTGTTTGATTGGGTCTCCACCCCTCTTCCTTCTCCTCGTGAACAAAGCAAAGCCACAGAACACCCGTGCATTGGAGCGACCGAACAGCCGTAACGCAACCTGACATATTCTTCCACTCCGGATGTTTTGGAGTCTGTCGTTTTACCGCACGGACTAGAATTTTGGCGATGAGTTCACGTGATAACAACAACATCCACAACAACAGTGACATGGTAGACGAATATTTATCCACGCAAATCTCCACGGATAACTTATTCACGCGGGCGGTGACGGTTTCGTTTCGAAGGTGGAGCTTGCTCAGGACCCGCTGAGGACGCCTCGCGACCTGCCGAACGCGACCAAATTCAGAGCCATGCGAGCGGAAGAGGAGGAGGGGCCCGAGCATGCCTTTGCGGCATCTTCAGGATCAGCCGTACAAGGGTGTGTTGGTGATGACCCTCCTTTAGTTAGAACCGGACAAACGTTTAGGGAGATAACAAACATCACTTGCTTTTTAGAAATTTGTGTGACGCATGTTAGTTTTTGCAGACGAAGGATTGTTTATTTGCGTAACCCCCTTTCGAACTAAAGTAGTATCTCATCACAGCTGTTGTTTTGGATTTGTATAAATATCCAAAAAAAAACTGTCAAAACTATGTGTACGATGTTTGGGCAGTTCTTCTGGTTGAGAAGTCCCGTCAGCTGATAAAATAGTTTGCCTAAAAAGTACTACACTTATTGCACGCGCCATCTGACATTTCTCCTTGTGTGCATGTATATACTTATGCGTGTTTGTTCCAGGGGCGGAGGGATGATGACGCCTCGACGACGTCGAGAGGCGTTGCGGTCGGCGCTTTTGGCCGTCGGGCTCCAGCTAAGCCGTTGCCAGTGCCAGCTGGAGGACCTCCTTTCGCACGAAGACACCCTCAAGACGTGAGCCACGACCGCTTCCGCAGCGCAGCACAGCACAGCCTTTTTTGTTGCTCTAGGGTATGTACACGTTGTATCATGTGCCAGTGTACGTAGAGTTACGAAGGTGAACTACAGAACAGTAGATAATTAATTCTACATGGGTGGTGGGATACGTCTTTCGCGCGAAGAACACCCTCAAGACGTGTGAACCATGGCACGATGCCGCAGCGCAGACAGTCCTTTCTTCCTGCTTTAGGGTATACCGTATTGTGTGAAATACATGGAGTATGGGTGATTAATTAAGTATGTGTGGGTAAAAAAGCATAATTTATCCACACTACCAGTACTGCAATTCAATACATAATTTGTTTCCGCCTACGAGACAAACTGTTTACGATATATCATGCCAGTATAGGGTTGTAGCGGCTCCAACTATAACGGGAAAACAAAAAACAAAACAAAAAACTTCCAATTAGGAAAAAACGTGCATTACATTTGGATTTGATTTCATAGCCAACAAATTGTAAGCCCAACCCGTCTCGCGATCCCAACGCAAGGCACGTGCCGTGGTGGTGGGAGGGGTGTACTTCATTTTCATGCATGGCCGTAGTCGTACGACCTTAGACCCTCGCATCCCTACAATGCCGGGACGGAGCATGTCGGGTTTTTACCGACCAGGCAGATATTGCTAGCACGGGGGAGAGCCTGTATGTGATCCCGGATCTGAGTCACCGAATGGGAGGGAGCAGGAGTAATAAGGGCGAAGACAATACATGGGATGAAAAACAAAATGCATACGCAAAAAACCCGGCTGCTGTTGCTATATTCCGTCAAACTCGTTGTTGGTGTATTGCATGCGTCCACCCCACAGGGGCGAGGTGACAAGCACGGCGATGCGCCACTGCCTGGTCGTCGCGGGTGCCAGTCTCACACAGCCGGAGTTAATGGCCTTGGACAGCTCGTTTCGGAGCACGACGAGGCCGGAAATGATCGCCTGGAAGGATTTCTGCAGAGCTGCGGTTGACATATCTAAAAAGGCGGCCAGTTCAGGTAAATTGGGGGCATGGCCACAAAAGAAAGAAAATTCGAACCTATCGGGGGAGGGGGCGGGGGGCGAGGGGCGTGTTTGTGTGGTCGGTGCACTCAACTTTTAGTTTTGGAGACATGTCGTGCAAGAGCTGTATCGTGCAGGTCCTGCCCGGCAACGACCTAGATAGCGAACTGAGGGGGATATGATCTTATCTTTCTGATGGTGATGTGTGACATACATGCAACTCAATTGGGATAAGTTTTTTAAAGTTACAGCGAGTGTAACTAACAAAAGAAGTAAGGTGTTATGTAAGCGTTCATGGTGTAATGGATGGCTGCGCAACGTGCCATTTTGTCTAACTAGCGCTCGTTTGTTTAGACGTGCTTTCGCATCGTCAGTGCTCGCAAATGAGACAGTGCGTTCAATTCGAGCGCTGACCCCCCCAGCACAGAAATGACGCTTTGACGTTCATGCAGATATTTCGTTCAGACCCACGGAAGCGGTACGTAGTAATAATGATTTATCCCAAGTGTGTGTCTAGTAGTGTGCTTCGTATATAGTATGGGGGTACCCGGTAATTACCCGAGTATGGCCAAGGGGTATCCGGTAAATACTCGAGTATAGCCTTGAGGTGCCCGGTAAATACCCTTGTACGGTATGGGGGTACCCGGTAAGTACGCGGGTATGGCCGGGGGATACCCAACAAGTACCTGAGTAAGCCCCGGGAGTACCCGCTATATACCCGAGAATGGCCTGGAAGCCCCCGCTAAATGCCCGAGTATGGCCAAAACAACCAGGTTTAGTACCCGGGTATACCCTACTAGAGTGTATGCCCTAACCCTACTTGAAAATAAAAACCCATATCGATATGTACTCGGATTCTCGTTGTCTTTCCTTTTCCCACTATCTGTAGGCGGTCACTTTAGTAGCAGTTAGCGTATACGCGTTCTATACGCAGTCGCAAGCGCCAGCAAATAAGAGCCGCGCACAACCAAGACCTGGCCCCCGAAAGGAAAGGGCGCACTTTGATATATACCATTTTTCTCGGGAGCGCAGAAGAAGCAGCCGTACGAGTAACACTCCGAATTCTCGTGGTTTTGTTTCGGGTATCTACTCTTAGATTACCCCGGTAAATACCCCGAGTATAACCAAAACAACCAAGTGAAATACGCGGGTACTCCAGAGTGTGTACTACGAAGTTTGTTTGTTTTTCCATCCCGTTGATTATCTTCGCACTTTTTGCTTATGCTCCCTCCTTCCCTCGACAGTAGTGGCAACTCAGATCCGGGGTCACATAATAGGTTATTCTTCCCCCCTCCCTGGTCGGTGAAAACTCGACGTTCTCCGTCTCGGCATTGCAGGGATACGAGGGTCTATGGCCTTACGACTACGGTCATGCATGATAATGTTTTCACCCCCCCCCCCACCCCGACTACGGTACGCCGCCTTGCATTAGTATCACGAAAAAAAGGGTTGAATACTTCTTGCCTCGTCGACTACTACTAGCGTCGGACCGTGCTTCTCCAGTATTATACCCTACCTTCACAAATACTTTTGTAAGATCAATACTCCACACTGCCGCTGTTTCCCCCCCCCCCCCTCCTCCACGATGTTTGCTTTAGGTGGCGATGTTGGTAGCTCGTCATCGTTGCTAGCGGGCGGCCGACAGCCTCCTCAGGCGGTGTCTCCGTCCTCCTGGAAGGAGGAAGAGCTGTTGCTGAAGCTCAGCGGGGAAATTAAAGCCAGGAATCCCAATCTCGAGGTGACAACGTTTCGTCCGACGACTGTTGTGGGTTTTGTTTCCAGGCAGAGCTCTCGGCTAACGTATCCCCTATCTACCCGCCTGCCTGCCAGCCTGCCATCCTGCCTGTTCGCCACCACCGTGAAGCTATTCACGATCTCCAAGCTTTGTGTGATTATTGTCGCGGTTTTTCATCCGGCAATGGGAAGCATGAGTTTCAACGTTGATCACTCAGAAATATTCCCGCTCCGAAATAAGAAAGCTAAAGGAATTTTATCTTGCAGCAAAATGGCGATCGAATGTATGATTTGGCACAAATCATGGAACAATAATTCGGATCGGAATGTCATTGAATACGTATCATCGCGCAGGGGCAGTCTCTTTTCTCTCTCCCGAAACAGCGGGTCACGCCATTCTTGAGACCATCCCACCCACCCACTCACCCGGCAGTATAAGTTATAGTTTCGTGTACCCAGAGCACATACACACGCGCTAACCGCGCGCTGAGTATACGATACGCCGACTGAGCGTACACTCAGCGCGGGGGGGGGCATACCAGGCGAGGACCCCCTGCCGGCGCAGGACGCCTCATCCAACCCAATACGCACAATGAATGAGACAGCTTACATTAATTAGCAATTCCCCCCCGTCGCGTTCATGCCCCTTCTGAAACTGAAACGGCGCAGGCTCTCTTCGGCACGGTCGATCGATCCAACCGCGGGACAGTCACCGAGGCGCAGTTTTTCGCGTTGATAAATCAGGCAAGCGCACCGTCTACGTACGAAAAACATGCCAGTTGACGACACTCTTGTCCCTTGACCTTGACGGACGGCCCTCAAGGAAGTCTCCAAAATATAAACTACGTAGTACAGGCTGGTTCAAGGTTAACCACCCCAAAGTCCTTACGAGTCCAATGTCCACACCGTGTTCGGGAGATAGACCCTGACGTTTAGCACACACGTTCTATGAGCTCTTGCGGACCCGTTACCTAGTTTTTGGTTTTTGGCCGACAGATATTTCGGGTTTTGTATTTTTGGGGAAGTTTGGGTCTTGAGGGATCCCAAAGTTTGGGCAAAAAAACAAAAAAAACACATTCGACAACGGTTCGGTCGTAGGGGCATATAGAGCACGTGCGCAAAAAGTTGAGGGTATATCGTTCGAAAATGGCATGGACCTTTTGACCTTTGTGCGGTAAACGTAAAAAAAAAACCCGGCATCGCCGCATACTCTCTTGCCGTAGTTTCAGAATATATTCGATTTTGGGCGTTCAGTACGACTTGATATTGGCCCTATATACGCAGTCAGTTCTTAGAAAGTTTGCGTGAAACTTTGTACAAACATGCCTTGGACCACGTGGAAGCGACTTGTTCAGAAACAAATGGGGGGAAAAACTGTGTTTTTGCTATGGAAACGCCTGACTATTATTGACCTCTTTGAAGGCCTTCGATTGACCTGGATACGTATTCAGCGGTAGCGCCAGTCTCAGGTCCTTTCAAACAAAAGTGGCCTTGTCGCCCTCTTCCACTGTTCATGGCGGTCAGTACGATACCAAATATATATGTGGCATTTGAGTTGCTATTGCATGCGTCATTTGTGGCTGACGAAAATTGGGACGATATGCTTGAACCAGCTCGTATATGAAGTCTGAAGAGACTTTGACTGGTCAAAACTTGACCGTCAGCCTACACACGGCGAGATACTAATGGTACATATATACGAAGTGCGACGCGAACCTTTCGAGGTGATGATTTTTATCAAAACTGCAATTTTAGCGATTGTTTTGCTTTTACCTCACACCGAACGGCCAGAGGCGAGAGGCTTAGCGCAAACGGCTTGTATCCGCATCAATTCCCTCTTCCCGTGGCCACGACGTCGAACATAACGCCCCGCCGATTCTTTAAAAACAATCGTGAGTCATGCGTGAGGCAAGGGTGCTCAGGCGGCCAATTCAAAAGTCTCTCGGCGGCGGCGGCGCGTTATGTTTTGTTTTTTTGTGGCGGCGTGTTCCAGCTTTTAGTATTCGCTCTTTATGTTTACTCCAGTTGGAGAGCCTACTCGTTTCACTCTTAGGAATATATCATGCCACTTCCGTCTGATCTCAGCCTTCATGCCGCCTCTGCTGCTGTTGCTGTCGTTGTCGCTGCGGTCATTATTCTGAACGCGTGCATTTTTGTTTTTCACGAAACCCCAGGGGCTGCCGAGGCTCCACCTGACCTCTAACGACACAGAAACGCTGGCGAGTCTGTTCGTAGACCGCACGGGGTGTGACTTCGGGGGGCAGGTCAGGTACAAGCAGTTCATGGAGGCGGTGGGTACTCCGGGGGACAGCAAGGCGGCGGGTACCCAATAGGGAGGCGCTGGCAGACCGTCATAATGGAGCTCTCTTGCGTTGGGTTGATTCGCATTTTCTTATCGCTGAGTCATCCCGCCTTAGGCGCTTGTACTTGTTTTGGGGGCCTAATGTTTCTGATCGGTTGGTTGAGCTGCTCAAGTTCGGGTTACGATAACAAACCTTCTTCGAAGTCAAGTTTCGGATGAGGTGCTGAGCTCCTCATCATGTGAGGAGCTCAGAGAATAAGCCGCCACCCCAATAAGGCAGGCATTGCTCTGAGCTGATGCGGCAGCGTTCGCTGTGTGCGGTGTACCAGGATAGGGTATAGGGACACTCGGACCGTATCGCGAGCCGTGGACCGGAGAGGCGCCTGGTAGAATCACAGTGGTACATTCTTGGATACGGGATGGTACACACACCACACCCCGGAGTGCGGTGCGACGTCGTGCTTTGTACACCAGGTACTTGTTTTCCTACATTGGAATCGTCCTACGGTATAATGGGGGTTGCGCTTTAAAATCCCAACCATTTCCCACCAGCGGGAGGGGGGTTTTCCTCTGAGTACGGAGCTACACCCAACTATCTTTGCGCCCGATATGTATTGCATACTATAATGTGCAAACCCGCTTGATTAGGTGTCGGGACTTAGCCTATAACGTGTCTCGAAATCGGATGCTGGGGTGGGAAATAGAACCGCCTCACCGAGGTGGCTCGGACAATGGTGGTGGCATAAACCCCCATACCGTATATAGCACGCGTCATCGGTGACACGTTTTGGCCTGTTTTGTGACTACTGGATAGATGTTTAATGAAATGGGCTGTGAGAAGACAATTACCAGCATAATTATCATCGTCGTCATCGTCATCATCACCATCACCACCACCATCATCATCATCATCACCATCGTCATCGTCATCGTCATCGTCATCGTCATCGTCATCGTCATCATCATCATCATCATTGTCGTCGTCATCATCATAACCTAGGCCCTCCCTTCGGCACTCACACGATCCCTCGTGGTTCTGTTGAAACGATAATTTCATTGAAGCGATTGATTGGCTGGCTAACACTTGTTCGCGCTGTTTACAAACGCCTGCACCGGCGACGCTATCCAAATATCTGAACCCTCTCTTGGGGTAGCAAAAGGCATGCCAAGACGGATTTACCCCCCCCCCCTGCAACGACGCTGTAAAACATGCCTCCCACTGCGTGAGCTAGACGACCAGGGTACCGTTTTTTTCTCGCTTTTTTTGGCGGTTACACCAAGGCTGGCGGTCGAGTAGATCATTTGTGCGGGGTCGGGAACCTCAACTCCGCACAAGGGGAATGATCGTATCACGTAGTGTGGTATGGTAAGGCATTCATGAGGCAGATACATAGTGCTGCCATTGCTGTCTCAGGAAGTAGCCACACCAGACATTAAATTAACTCATTGAAGCTGTCATCCATATGCAAGTCCGCCTGACAAGCGGTTCTTAGTAGGATGCAGCTCACCCTTCATGCGACTCGCCCAACACCTCACGGCGCTTCGCGCTTGGTGCTAGCAATGTCTGCCTGGTCGG